>PVHY01002912.1:0-117196 GCA_004024945.1 Uropsilus gracilis | reverse complement strand
TATATATTATCCTTCACTCCTAATTTAATCTTATCTACTTATTTGCATTAAAATATGGTACTAAGTTGTTTCGGTTTGTAATATTCTATGAGGAATTTTTTAGACCTATACCTACTTCAACCATATGATTATTTCTACTTTTGTCTCTTTTAAAAGAGATGTTTTTCTGTTTCAATGCTCTGATAAACCTGAATTTACTCTCTTAACAGATTTTTGGTTATTGTGTAGGACTAAAACTCCTACAGTGTATTATTCTTCTTAGAGACAAAATGTACTAACATCTAAATCTTTATTTTTATCTAAGTTAAAAGATTTGCCTTTGTCACTACTTCTATTTATATTGTTCTTGATTTTGGTTCTCATAACCTCCATGATTATATATACAATTAACAAGAAATAAATGATCATTATCTTTGTGGAGATATGGGAAAAATGAAACAGCAAATTAAATGTGAATTAAGGATAGAGAAAGAATGAACCAAACTAGGATTTGTTTACATTCATTTAGGGGAGAAAAGTGAAAATATTTTACAGACTTAATTTGACAGAAAGTAAAAATCTGAAATGAGATATATTAATGTGTGCTGAAATTGTGTGGGGGCAAGAGGGCTTCCCACAGGTCTTTGGACAACAAATAGAAACTCTGCTGTCTAATATTTCCCCAAAATATGTGAAGATAAGGATGGTTGAATAATGAGTTTACATAGTTTTATCATGTTAGATGACTAATGCTCAGAGGTCATGAGTCATGGATATTTAATTTTATCTTTTTAAATATTTGTATAACCGGCAACATTTTTAAGAAATAAAATCAATTCAGGAGTGAGTTGAAAGGGACAAATAGGTTGAGCAAAAAGGGGTTTGGGTGGAGGTAAAATATGCTATATGATGTTATAATGATATGATGGTGGACATAAGTCATTGTACAATTGTTCAAACTCATAGAATATATACCCTCTAGAGTGAACCCTATTTCTGCGTTTTAGGTGGTTAAGATGTGTGAAAGTATAGCCTTCAGTTATACAAATATACGACTCTGGTGATGGGTATTGACTGGGGAAACTATATGTGTTTAAGGACAGGAAATCTGTCCTTAAAGGAAATCTTTCTGCTTTTTTAAAAGAAGTACATTTCACATTAAAACCAAGCTTTTTATTTTATTTTATTTTTATAGGAAAACATAAATTTAAAAGATTGTTGATTGCATCAATATCTATGCAGTATTCTCTGTGTTTTGTGAACTCTATAAAATGATAGTTATTATAGTGAGGTAGGGAGCCATCATGAGGAGTTTAGAGTCTCCCACGTGGCTGAATCCTGATGTCAGCTATGGCTGCAGTTATCTCAAGGTTTAATTAGAAATGAAGTAATATACTTTCAACCTCACCATATGACCATAGCAACACCCTGCAAAATAGCAGTGGCTCTGCGAAAGGTCTGTCAAGAAAATGAAAAGCCAAGACAGAAACTGGGAGAAAATATTTGCAAAACATATCTAATCAAGGACTGTTATCCAAAATATAAAACTAGCTCTTAAAACACGACAATAAGAAAATGAACAGCCCAATTAAGAAATGACCAAAGTCCTTAAAACACTTCACCAAAGAGTATCACCAAAGATGATACACAGATGGCAAACAAGCACATAAAAAGATGATTCACATTATATGTCATATGGGAAATGCAAAATAAAGCAATAATGAAATATTTTTCATTTCTCATATGCCATTTGCATCTGAAACATTCAGTTCTTAATATGTGAACATCTGAGCTTCTCTGCAGGGCTACCTGAGTGCCCTTGAAATATATATGGCAACTAGTTTGAGACAGCAGTGAATCGCTACATTCAAGTCACAGCAAGGGAAACATTTACAGAAAGGTAGATATTGGATGCAGGATCAACCTCTTATGAGGTTGTCTACCACATTTTACCAACATCATCTTAGGTTGATAGAAAACCAGGAATACACGTATACTGTGTTATTTTCTTTAAAGAAAATGTTAACTCTTTAGTTTCCAATTCTGGAAAGTTGTAATGTAACTGGATAGACAGTAATGTAATTTATAAGAACACGGAAGGCAGGAAACTGGTCTGCTAAGTTGTGGGTATGGTTAAGCTAGGTAAGCCTATAGTTAATATGAGACTTTCAATTGGGGATACCAATTTGGCAATTTATTAGATGCATCTGGAATTCAAAGGGAAAAGTCTGGCATGGAGATACTTGCTTGAAAGTATTCATAATATTGATGGTAATTAATGATATGGGCATGGAATAAATCATAAAGGAGAGAATGTAAATTGAGAAAAGGCAGGAACCAAGTTCAAAGTTTTGATACTTCAAGATAAAATCCAGGTAAAGGACAGTGATCCAACAAAACACTTTGAGAGGAATTTGTCCCAGGCGTCAAAGTAGGGGAGCTTAGTGATATGGAAGGCCAGTGCAGAGTGTATCAAAAACGTTAGCCAACAATCTTAAATGTCAAGTAACAGTGATCAATTAATAGGAAAACAGAAAAATGATTAGTGGCTTAGCCAGTAGAAAACTCTCTGGTGATGTTTGTATGCAGTCACATGGGTGAAAGAGTAGGAAAAGAGCATGGATAGGAGTGAGTTGAGGAGTAAGTGGCCAGAAAGGGAATCAGTTTAAGCAATTTCCTCAAAGCTCTGTAAAGATTGTAAAAGATATAGCAACAATGGAAAGAGAAATTGAATTTAAAATGGTGGCTTATTTTTAATATGAAAATTAATTAACTGTATGTATTTAAATGATGATGAGGAGGGTACAAGAAGAAATTAAAGCAACAAAAAAGAAAACCATGAATGGCATGAGGTTTGGGGGTAAAGTGGGAGTTCTAACACAAATGGAGAATTGTCTCGAACTGTATGTAGCAAGAGAAAAGAAACACACAAGCAATTAAATGAAAAGGTACAGGAAAGTTTCTGTATTTGACTGTAGATAAGTAAAGTCTTTTTCAGTCTGCAGGTATCATTTTCTGTAAGGAACCATGTGTGTGAATGTGTACATGGAATGATACTGGAGAGAATGCTGAAAGCAGTGGTTGGTAAGTTTTCAAGCCAAAACAGGAAGAAATAAATTCAAAATTGCATTGACATAGCCTAATTTTTTGGAGAAAGCCAATCCCAGGTAAAACTGTGAGGCTAGAATCAGTCACTTTTCTTATTTCTAGTGTTTTATCCTCCTTCAGTGCTTTTGTCTCCAGCAACTCGAATTATATCAAAGGTGATATAATAAAGTATAGCCAACGTATTTGCCAGGGATTTGAGTGTCAGTGCCTCTCAGGACAGTGCAATGAAAAGGATGCCCAGAGAAGATCATCTTCACTCTCTTTTATAGCTAATATTCCAATTCCAGTGTGTGTGTGCAGGTTTGGACCATCTGTCTTTGGACACTTACATTGTATCTGTACTTTGGTTATTTTATTAAGTACATGTATTTATTACATCATTGATCATTTTTGGACAGTATCTGATTTCTCCCCCTAAGTTGTAGTCTCCATACTTCTCCGACCATCATCCATGACCTATGACCCATCACCCTAGTTTCTTGAGGTCTTCACTCTCCTATTTTGACCCTCTCCCTCTTCCTCCCCCTGCTGTATGCAGTACATTCTGGTTACCTTACAAGCTTAGTTTTCTCCTTCATGCTTTAACAGTGCTGCAGTAAATATAAGGGTGCATGTAGCCATCAAATGATTTTGTATTGATAGCTAGGAGAGAGATGCTGGGTCATACAGCAAATCTATTTTTAGTGTTTTGAGAAAACTCCATACTATGTTTCATAAAGGTGGAACTACACTGCTACCAAAAGTAAAAAGCTTATCCTTGGCAGAAAAATTATATATAGAAACAGAAGTAAATGATCTTGTCTGATATGCTCTTGCTGACCTATACATAAGTTTGTTTTAGATTTTCTCCTTTGTACCTGAGAAATTCACAGACTGCAATTCTATTTTGCTTTTGGTGACCAGATCTTCCATTCCCAAACACAGCATTGGCTTCCTATAAACCTGTTCTACGTCCTCAACCCCTGGGACCTGTCCATAATAGTCTTCTTTCATTCTCCTTGTGCTACTCTATCATCTTCAGTACTAACTTTATATTCTTGTTTCTCTTTTTCTCCCTGGGAAAAACTGTTCTCTGGTTTGGAACCTTTGTCCTTACTGTCAACTAAGACTATTTTTCAGATATGGTTAGATTTTCATTTGGCCTTATTTCCAAACTCAAATTTTAGACACCTAGGTTAGTTTGAGTCTTCAAAAAAAGTGTGTATATGTGTATATGTATATTATACATATAACTTTGGCATTGTTGGTCACAATATAGATATCAATTGACTTGATCCATTCATCAAACATTTACTATACGCTAGTCATATGTCAGGCATTGTGCTAAGTCCTGAGATAAGAGCTTTGAATGAGTTGCTTCCTGTTCACACAGAATAATTGCAATAGCAAACAACAGTTGCAGTCAGTAGCAGAAGCTACAGTAGTAAATGGTAGTTCCAGTTGTAAGCAATAGCTACAATAGCAAACAAAAAGTCATAAATCTCTGCCCAGATAGTAGAACAAGGAAGTAATGAACTCTCTGTGGTAAGTGGTGATTGCACTGAATCCTAAAAGTTAATATATGGCTCACCAGGTTGTCAAGGGGAAGAGGACTATTATAAGCAAGAGAGCAGAATTTATAAAGGAATAGAAGTATAACTGAAAGCTTAAGATAGAAAGCAGAATAGTGGAGTTGATATAAAAGAGGCATTAAGGGTTGCTTCAGGAAATGCTTCATATTCCTTGCAGAGACATTTGGGCTTTGAAGAGATTTAGGTAAACCAATAACATAATGAGATTTGCCAGGTTTACCCTCTTCTCTAGACTTCTGCACATCAACCTGCCACCAGGCAAGTGAACCCAGAAAAGTGATTAATGAGTTCTGTGACCACCCAGAAAACATTCCTGGCAGTTGCGGTTCCCAAGATACATCTAGGAATCTGCTTTTCTGGCAACATCTAGTGAGAAATAAGTTTATTTTTGAGACTGCTAATGCTGACTTAATTACATCTTTTTATCTGCCCTATTACTACTATATCATAGCCTATTGCTTCTTTCTATGGACTCTTTTCAGGGACTGAAGTATATGTTGATCAGTAAAAGAAAGTTTGTATTTCCTCAGTTTTTGAGGTGAGCTGAGATCCTGCAAATGCAAAAATAATTTGGCAACACGATTCCTATGAGCATGAACTGCAGCAACTTGCCATTCCCCTATGAAATAGCAACACTTTATTAGAAAAGAAAAAGACATTACACAATTGACAATGGCATGTTAACAGTCCTTTGGATTCCTTCAGCCTCACTGTCTGATGATGCCAGAAAGGGATATTTATCAGGAGGTACTGGAATTATCCTGACTCCAAAGCTCAGGTTTCATCGATAAAGCCAATCACAATCAATAAATGCAAGAACTCTATTTCTATGAGTATTTAACTTCATGTATCATATCTTCTGAAGGTATTGACACATAAAATAGATTAGTACCAGGCATTTACTGGACAGTGCTGTTTATTAATATGAGCCTTCTGGAACAAGAAGAAGCAGGCAAATAATTTGTGGGAAATGGAGACATGGTGTGATTCTTAAGACATTTGATGATTGTACAATATTCTGCTCATTTGGCAATTTTCTGATGTAGGCAAAGGGAGTTACTTCATGTTCCCATTTTTAAAACATGAAACAGTATTTGCTTCCTATTTAGAGTGAATAAATTCCCAATACCTCAATGAGGGCAAAGAAGAGTACAAGCAAGAAAATAATGTTCAAGAGACAGAATACACATTTCTGCTCAGTGCGGCAATACCAAAAATTGAGTATCAAGACAAAGACTACATCTCAAGAAGTCTTTAAAAAGAAGTGCAAGTGTGATTTTGAGAAGACATGAAATAGTGCCTAGCAGAAGCATGAGGAAAGATTTCATATTGGTTAGTCACTAGTTCTGAGACATTTTGGGTGTCTTCTTGCAGACTAGTGGAAATCACATATTTCCCATTAAAAAGACAGTGTCTACTTGCAGATATGTGCTCCATTATTCCTGGTGACTGATTTCCATGTATTTGCAATAATTCATGAGCATTACTCTAAAATTTTAGAAAAAATATCAATGGTAAGAGCTTGCTATGTAGAAAAATATTTTATAGCCAATGTTTGAAGTCAGACAACCTATTGAGTGGGGGGAAATATTTGGACATCATACATATGATAACAGATATAGTAGGAAGATCTAAAAAGAGTTTACACAACTCAAAATAAAGCAAACCCAGTTTTTAAAAATGGGCAGAATAGCCAAATAGATACTTCTAAGAAGAATTACAAGTGATTGACAGGCATATGAAAGAATTTTCAATATCACTGATTATCAGGGAAATGCAAATCAAAACCATAGTGAGACACCACATTACAACTGGTGAGAATGGTTCATATTGAACAAACAAACAAACAAACAAACAAACAGAAACAGTAGGTACTGGTGAGGATGAGGTGAAAAAAGGAATAATCTTACACTGCAAGTGTGAATGCAACTTGTCTAGCCACAATGGAAAGCAGTATGGCACTTCCTCAAAACACTAAAAATGGGACCTACCATATGATCCAGTGATACTGCAATCTATTCAAAGGATACAAAAACACTAATTTAAAATGAAACCTACACTCTTATGTTTATTGCAGCTCTATTTACAAGAGCCAAGATATAGAAACCACCTAAATGACCCAAAACAGACAAATGAATCCAAAAGATGTATATATATATGGTAGAATATTACTCAGTGATCAAAATGATAATCTCATGCTATTGTGCCAACATGGATTGAGCTGTAAGGGAATTATGCCGAACAGAATAACTCAGAAGGAAAAAGATTAATATTAGATGGCATGAATATGTGGAACACAGAGAAACAAAACACAGGGTTAGGGAAAAGACAAAAATATTCAAGCTGATCATATAGATACATGGTTATAGAGTAGGGGATGGTTCAAAATAGGGGAAGGAAGAACACAAGGACTTCAGTGATGGATCACAGGTGCTGCAGTGGTAGGAGAATTACGTGGATCATATCTGAGGGGAGAAATCTAATACTGTCCAAAAATTAGCAACAATATAAGAAAAAAATAGTTAAAAGGAAATAAGAGTAAATTTGGAAATCTTTCCTCTTGCACTATATTCTTAGCACAAAACCCTTCCATTGCTATGTGTGTCCTTGGACAAATTCATTCACTTCTCTGAAATTCAGTCATGTGCTCATGTGCTCTATAAAATTTTTTTGATAATAAGATGAACTCTGGTGACTTTAATGTTCTATGACCATTTATTCTGTTTTATATTAAATACAAGTGAACTGTGGAAGAGAATGGCAGAAATTAAGGGCACTGCCATCAGTGTAATTGGAGACATGTGGAACTACACTTGGGAAGCTGAAGCTGCTCTTTCCCTAGACCCAGTCTAGAATAAGCAACCATGTATCTTAAAATGAAGCTTTCAAATGTGGTAAAGCTATATATGTTGGGCTGGAGAAGAAAACAAAATAATAGCTTTGGGGAGATAGAGGTGCTGAGATACAGGATTCCCTATGATTCTATGCATATGTCAGTTAAGGAGAGTTTGACGTTTAAGAGGGATCCTTTCCTCCATCCCACAGATTTCAGTTTTCACTAATTTTCCAGACCAGTGGGAGTCCACTTTGTCCACCTTGGAGAGCTAAGTTAATATGGGGCTGGGAACTAATAGGTATTGAAAATGCTGATTTGCATATGAAAGAATTCTCTCTAAGTTTCTGGAGCAAGGTTTCCAAAGAAGTTGAGGCACCACACCCATTATGTGACAATGTTTGTCATGGTTGTCATATTATGGTGTTTAAAATATTTTTTATAAACATTAGGTGAAATGTATTCTATCATCAGGACTATAAATATCTCAATACAGATATTCACATAAAACACATCTCAAGTTAGAAAATGTCAAAGAGAATATTCTTACACAGAATTCCAAGATGTTCTACTTAAAATTCACCAAGTTTCCCAGATGGAAAACCAAACAGTGGGTTTTGAACCCTAAATCATACTTGCCCTGTGTTCTGAATAATGACTTGGGAAAAATTCTCTGTGGCTAAGCTTTCTGAGTGCTACCCAGGCTGCTATTAAGTCTCATTCACTAGCTTTGTTCTTGACAACATATAATGTCCAATGAACAATGACAGGGGAGAAAACAATATAATTTTAATAAAATAATTTTTGGATAAAAAGTGAGATTTATGAGGTTAATTATGAATAAATATTTTGGAAATTCATTTGTTAAATCTCTTCTTTAGGCATGAAGAAAAATTCCTTGATTATTCTATACACTGATTTGGAGGTTTCCTTATGACATGGGTTCTTTAGGAACTACTCATGAGCTTGGGTTTTTAAAGGCTATCTCTGTAGGGAGTTCAGTTATCTCTCTGCTTCACTTCTTATCAGTACCTTGGATCTTGACTCACTGTGTTTTCTGGGAATATAATTTCCATAAACTATCGATTGTCAATTTCATTTACAAAAATCTGGTGTCTACAAATACAGATAGTTTCTAGCTTCCTTCTTGTGCAGCTGACTAGAGGGTATGGGGTCAGTCTAGATGGCTTACTACTACTTACAGTGAATGGTGAACAAAATGTATGCAATGTATTTGTTAAGTATGTAAATTACAATACCATCAAAAATGCAATTTTATATCTATTCTAGAAATTTCAAGAAAATTAATGTCTTTGGAATGTGAAAAAGAAAAATACAGTGTCGTTGCCTGGGGAAAAATGGAATATTATGATTAGGTAGAACATTGGAAATATTTGGCAGCATCTGGGTATTTTCCTTGGCTGAAGATAAAAGCTCTACATCCATCGTGGTTCATTGAAGTATCTTTCCTGTCCCCTACTACATCCCTAAAGCATAGTGGTATCCTGATTCATAATGCGTGCTTAATAAATAGTTGCCAAATTATTACAAATACATCAGAATGTGTTTAGAGGAAAGATTTTCATACATTTTCTCGAAATAAGCTTGCCTACTGCTAAATTGTCGCCATTAAAAGTAGAAATTCTTCAGGAAGCTTGTAAGAAAAGGAAACAACATATATATTTCTTTTTCAGGATGTGCAAAAATCTTTCCCTTTTCAAAGACAAGCCTTTTAGGTCTTGATAGGACCTGGAGAAATTTTGCTTTTGTTGACTATTAAAGGAATCTCATTCTACATGTGACAAGGAAGCCTCCCTTACCAACCTGCATTTCTTGGCAGATAATTTTAGCCATGCTAATGCAAGAAGTTTCTGCTTCAATTCCTTGTAATAACTAACTTTGAAGGTCTGTAATTCTTTGAACAAGCTGTTACAATAGAAAATAATGTGATCTACAGATGCAAGGAAAGTACCCTTGCACTTTCTGTCTGATTATGGCAGCTAAGATTGATGGGGAGGAGGATGCAGGAAAAATATGGGGGGGATTTTTGCAATTCAGAAATAACCTTGTCAACAGTATGGGGCTTGTTTTTATCCAAAATAATCGAAAATTTAAATTTACAAGGAATGTTGGAAAATTATTCCTCTACTTGGCTTCTTGTTGATTCTCTTGCAAATGTTTAAGGGCTAAAATTAATTACAAGGAAGTCAGTGATTCTTCAGCAGGTCCTATAAAAATAAAAAGAAAAGAAAATGGAAGTCGAGTGCTATGTGATCTGTCTGATAATGAAATAAATGTCTCCGTCAAGTACAGGTTATAAAGCAACAAAATAAACTGCAGCAAAATGTTCTGTATATAAGTCCTACATATTTCAGGGGAGGCCATCAATAGCTTCAAAGGATTCTCAATGAGCCTTTGACTCCAACATATTAGAAAACCACTGTTATTCCAACGTTCAATTTGTAAGTGAAAGCACACAAAGGTTAAAAAGTGCTGTGCTATAGTTCTGCAGATAATGTTCATTTTCCTGGCTTCTGGAAGTTTTAATGAGACTAAGGAAGGAAGAAAAGTAGGCTTTGGGCCAGGCACCCAGCCAGTGCTTCACTCATTCATTTATTCACATTATGTATGCTTACTTATATGTACACGCATATATTTACACATATATAAAACTTCAATGTTGTCATGACCCAGATTTTGGGTGATTTTATTTGCTTTTGCTTTAATCTAGGTAATATTGGTTTGCATCACTGTACATGACCATTGATCTTGGAGAAACATTGGTGCCTTTACATACTTTCAGGGATGGCAGTGAAAGGGGGTGTTACCATGTAATGGATTCTTGGTGGACTTGAAGCCAAAGGATCTTAGTCCCCACTTGTTCCTTATCAAGTTGGGTGACTTTTGGCAAGATGTAAAGTCCCCTGTAAAGCCATCTTGCCTTGACTGTCCATGCAGGGTCACTGAGAGGACATAAAAAGGATGAGAAAATTCCTAGGCACCAAACCAGAAGTCTCATTAGGAGGTGTTAAAGGGTTTCCTTATGTGATTTTAAACTAACTTATCACTTAACTGTTTTCCAGGTCTTACACACATCAGTTAGACACTCTTTGTCTCTCAGTTGCTTAATTACTGTTCATCTTAGTTTTTCTTTCCTAGTTTTCTAGATTCTTATGTGTTAGAGATAATTTAATTTTCTGTTTTCAAAATAACTTATATCAAAATTTTTAAAAAATCATATCCATATTGTGGTAAATCTGAATTACAAAAAAAGGAATTCTACTCTATTGCAAGTAGAGTGCAGTGATTGTTAATTAACATCAACAATTTACTATATAAATTAATAATAACATATTTATGTGTTTTAAGGAAAGAGAACAAACAAGCATATGCAAGTGAGACTTTGGGAAGTCACTGAATACTAATCTTTAACAATAATACCTGCAAAAAAGAAAATTTCAATCTTTGTGTTGTATGGAAAAAAATATCATGAAGTATATTTACATGAGGTTTACTATAAAGTGTATTATATTTTATTGCTGTAATTTCACTCACAGTTTAAGGTATAGTCATTTTACTTTATGTCTAATTTTGTCACAATAGACTGTAAACTTTCTGAGACCAAGTTTGCAGCTTTCCCCAGCACCTAATCGAGTCCATGGCACACATTAAGCACTCAATAATTATTTCTATTATTCAGACTGGGCATGGTGGTAGACACCTATAATCTCAGTGTTGGGAGGTTTAGACCACAGATCACTTGAGTTCATGGGTTCAAGACTATCCTAGGCAATGTAGTGAGACCTGGTCTCTAAAATTAGAAAAAAAAAGCTATTTCTGTAATTCAGAAATGAATCCAGACCTAACAACTCAGAATGCATCAATAGAAATACAGAAATGGGTGTATTCATAGGAAAGTTTTTCAGTGTACTGCAAGCAGGCTAGGCAATAGGGATGGGGGCGGAGGGGTGGGGTAGACCAATTGTGTGGTAAGCAGGCAAGTTAGGCAGCAGGGCCAGGGTCACCTGCCTCCCAGTTTTGAGGAATCGTCACATTCTTTGTGTTCTCTCTGGCATTCTCTCCATCCAGTGTGCTTCTCTCCATGATCCACGCTCTCCTCCCAGAGTGACAGCACCCCTTTATCGCCTCCTCCTAGGTCCAGAGGAACCCACTCACACATGAACACACCCACTGGGCCCAGGCCTGGACAGTCATGCAGAGGTTGCAATACCAGAGTTCTGGTCATTGAGGCTAATGGCAGAAAAAGGCCAAAGAACTCATTTCCCCTAAAGTTTGAATATGCTTAACATTGTCCTTGGCACTAAGGATTTGCCTCTGCATCCTTTCAGTCAAAGAAGGGACAAGATTTGAGCAGAACAGGAGAAATCGATGAGTATTAGTCTCATCTTGGCACTGTGGAAGCCCACTTGGATTAATTCTCTAGCCAAGTAGTTTTATCCAGTTGAGAACTAAGAGTTCCTTTGTGGTGATCCACTATCACTAGAATTCACTGCCGGTGCTTTCTTCTCCATCCTCTCTCTGACTGCTCTGTCAGCTGCCACCTGCAGAATCCAAAAGGTTATAATGAAAATCTTATTTTACGATCTGCCTTCATTTTCTATACACTTGGTCCTTACTAATAATTCTAAAGAAAACAATTTCTTCTGAAAGATTTTTTTCCATTTCAATTCCTGTGGTATGGTGTGGGGTGAGATTTGTCAGGCTTTTTTTTTCCATTAGTCTATAGAACTAGCAGCTGTCGTATTGCATCTTCCCTATGATTGTGCGGCCCAGTGGGGTACACTTGTGTAAGTGTGCACAACTGGGCCTGGGAGAGAGGGAATAAAGGGGTGAAAAAAGCATGAGAAAAAGAAAGCAGAGAAAGAGCATGAAGATTCCTGAGGGACTAGGGGGCTCATCTGCCTCCCAGCCCTCCCCCGCCCCCTGATCCTAGTCCTGGCCCTCTTCTGCCTGCCTGATGTGTCTATATAACTGCTAAAACCAATAAAGAACCAATGTAGACTGGTGAGTCTGATGCTTGCCCCTACATATGGTTTCTCTCAGAAGCCAGGCTGCCCTGTGTCCTTACCTGAGGTGTTTTCTTAACAAGAATTGTCTGTGTACATAGATGTTAAAGACTAAATCACTTTCTTGTAAAGTGTGTCCATCTGTCACT
The DNA here is from genome assembly GCA_004024945.1 of Uropsilus gracilis. Taxonomy (NCBI): domain Eukaryota; kingdom Metazoa; phylum Chordata; class Mammalia; order Eulipotyphla; family Talpidae; genus Uropsilus; species Uropsilus gracilis. The sequence continues at coordinate 104,529 of PVHY01002912.1, read as the reverse complement.
TAAGAAGAATAGTAATCTTTAGAGAGAACTAAAGAAAATTAGGGGAAGGGTTGGGGAAATGAGCAGCTATTAAAAAAGGTAAAGGACTGCCAGTGATTTTACTGATAAAAGCAATTAATTAAGCATTAAGTAGAGCAGGGAGTATATGGCATGGCATAAATTATAGCCACAGTTCATGTTTCTTTTTTCTCTATAAGTTAACATGCAAAACCCCACTGTCTTCTAAAATAAAAATTTCGACTGTTAAAGATTCTTGTTCCTTGTGACTGTAGCAGATGTCTCTCCAAATGACTCAGTTACCTGGATATTATTAGTTATGTTACAAAGCACTGAGGCACAATGAAGCCAGGAGCAGGAATAAGGTACAAAGGTGTGGAGGAATAGGATTTGAGCAATTAGGAATGAAGGTTATATATTTCAAACTACTCTTTCTTTTCAAAAGTGCCTCCAAGTATATCAACAAGAACTATCTTTCTGCCTGTTCTTTCACATAGCAATTATTGCAATTTCTTAATCTCAGGAGAATGCTAGTATCTTCTAAGCAATAAAACCTGTTCTAGAATGATGTTATGGGCTTGCAAAACACCTTTTCTAAGCTTTCTTAACAATGCCATCTTAAGATTTTTTTTCTCTAGAGATGAGATCATATCCCACATGTGTGACATATTTAAGAAGAGCAGCGATTTAAACTATATTTCTGCTAAAGAGAAAATAGCAAGTATGTTAGATACTGATCAAAAGGTAGCCATGAAAATAGACTAAGAGTCCAGTGACTTTTGTTGCTAGTAAAAGCCAAAAGGTGTGCAAAAAGATAAATGTTCTTAAATCTAGTTAGGGTCAAATAAATATGATGAGTTTCTTGAAGCAAGAGGTGAGGAGATGGCCTAGAAACCTGTTTTGTGTGACGATCGTTGAGGTAGAGCATACCAATTTAATTGGTATAAAGATTGAAATGCTTGCATGAAATTACCCCTCCAGGGCTCTGTTACTGCCAAGATATTATAGATTTACACCCAGCTAGGTAAAATGTCCTTAAAAGGCTAATTTTTATCATGAACACAAACTTAAAAAGAGTTAAGAAATAATGAATTCATAAAAACTTAGGTTGATGCTTTAAAAAAAATGCTTTTACAACTGCAGAGTAAATAGGGGCTCCTGCTAATTGGATACAAATTCTGCAAGTGTCCCATGCATGGATCCCATCTCAGTCAGCTACTAAAATGCATGATTATATAAAATAAAACAGAAAAATGATCTTAAAGAAATTGCATTCCCTCAGGTAGTTTGATGAGTCTCTGAAGGAAAGCTTTGCATAAGATCAGCAGAATTTAGGGTAGAGATGTGAAAGATTAATGACATTATAATTTAACATTATAGGGTTTGCCAACCATATTTCATTCATTATCCACTAAATTAGTGATGCAAGCCACTGCCAACAAGCAGCCAGACAATGCAAAGGGAGATAAAAGCCTGAGCCGTGTCACTTGCTCACTAATCACTCGAAAAAGAAGCCTGTCACTGCACAGCTTGATGCAAACATCGGCGTGCGGTACTTTGCAAAAGCAGCTTAAACTGAGTTCAGACATAAAGTATTTATGTGCTGTATTTTTCACAGAAAAATGGGAGAAATGCCTGTTTTAATCTCACATAGAACAGCTACGGTAGACCAGTTATCCTTGGATAACTCCTTGGAAAATTATTTCCTATCTTTTATTTCATTTCACCTTTGTCCCATTCCACCACAGCAGCTCTGAAGTATGAGTTGTTGCTTTCTGTCAAAGACAGGGACATGAAGTCTTAGAGAAGGGAAATGGTTTACCCCAGAAACCTGGCTAGCAGGTGGGGAACTAGGGCCCAAGTCAAGGTCAGAGTCCCTGTGGAAGGGGCTCGAAAGCAGTGCTTCTCATGGGGAGGAACTTTTTTAAGTTTCACTTGGTCATTTTTAGGATGCAACATTGATGGGAAAAAGTGCTATGGAAAATGAAAATGTTTACAAAGAAACATGATATAACACAAACTCAGATATTTTAGGATTAGGCTAATTAAACAATTCACACATTTATTTAATTGACTTTATTAAGTGATTCATGAATTGGGCAGCATCCCATCTAGATACTGGTTTATCTATAGGCAGAAAGAGGGTGGGACAAGTTACTAGCAAAAGAAAGATTATTTCAGTTAAAGTTACTTTCCTTTAAGGAAGAGAGGATGTTCGATACTGTCAACAAATCAGTTTTGCTGATTGGTTTAGGATTACATTTCAGTTGCAATAGGTACTAGTTATGGGTATGAGCTCAAATGAAGGACTCCATCTTGAGCCTGTTTTTTCTGGTTTTTGACAGAACATAAAGTTACTCAGGCAAATTTCATTTTTAAAAAACATTTTAAAAGGACAGGCTTGTTAAGAAAAGGAGAAAGAAAAAGCAGCACCTGTGTAGTCACAGGTGGGCAGGGTTGCTGCGGCTCTTGTTTTGCAAAGGGAAAGGCTGTGAAAAGAAACACCTGTGTAGTCACAGGCAGGCGCGGGAACTGCTCTGTCAAATTTCTGTAAAACACCTTTAATTACCACTGCAGTCTGGTATTAAGTAGTTTTGGGGCCAATATCCATTCACAGCCCATACTCTAAATAGCATTGTGCTGAAGTACTGCTTCAATGAATATATGTGATGTTCCAAACTACAAATATATATATATATATATATATATATATATTCCATGTATATATTCTGGATATATTATATTAACAGTACATATTTTTGTTTTGGTAAATATCTTTTATTATATATTACATATACCTGGAATATATGGAAAATTATATATATACAGATATATATATATAAATATATATGTATGTATGAAAAGCTACAACAGTCTTAAAAACAACAGAAAGATAAACTAAACCTACTCATAGTTACTGTCTTTTCCTGGATCCCCCACGAGGAACATTTTTAGGAGATGTCAGCATTTGGACATTACTCTTTGCAGAAAGCTTAAGCACAGACGTGCTGCATTTCCACGTTTAGAGAGCATTCCTCTTGCAGGGGTGACAGGGAGCCTGAAAGGAGCAGGGAACGAAGCGGGCAGTCCGGGTGCTTCATTCCCTGCAGGCCTTGCTTGCTACCACCCCACGGCTGGCACTCAGAGCTCTGGGAGGGCAAAGTCACCTTACATGAAAACCAGCAGTTTTCATGTAAAAGAACAATACAATTAGGATTTTTTCTTAAGACATTTTTATTTGCTACTTATGTAAAAATGAAAAAAAAACTATCATTTCCATTGTTTATATATATTTTTTAATTTATTGATTTTTTTATATGTTTCACATCTTTGTATTCCCCTATACTGAAGTACGATGTTATCTTCACTTGGGCTGACTAGAGAGAATGGATGGAGATAACTGGGAGTGAGACACTGTCTTTCCTGTCTCTTGAACCTTCAAGTTTTTAAAAAGACAAGTCTTTCAACACTTTCTCTTGCTCATCTATTCATTCCTCCCCTTGACAAGTAAAAATTTTGAAAGATTTAATTATTTATTACCTTTAATCTTTAATTTGTTAAATTCTGTTTTTCTGAAACAGAGTCAAACTTACCCCATTACTTCTTTTCTACTATGATGATGCATCTTAGACATTGTCTGGTTTAACACATCTGAAGTACTACCACATTTTTGTTAAATTATATATAATAGAACATGGATAAAAAGCAAAAACCCTTAATCAACTCCTAAGAACTATCTCATTTTCCTTTTTAAAAATTACCTTCCTATCTACTTCACAAACACAGGTATTTATAAGTGTAAGAATATGTTCAAGAACCTTGTCAACGTACTTATCCTTTGTAGTAACCTTATGAAGTAGTTACAAAGATTATGGCCAGTTTAGGGTGGAAGAGATTGAGGTTTCCATTGAAACCTTTCTCCCTCCCTCATTTCTACCTAGACTGTGGTTTTCTAGATCTTACATGCACCTTTCCTAGTAGGGCTCCCTTCATTGCTCTAGTCTGGGGGCTCCTATGTGCTAAATCTCATGTCATCCTCTTTCTTGATTTCCTTTCACTCTTAAGAAAGGGTATGATGTGAGTAATGAAAGTTCTGTGACAGCTTTTATATCTGAAAATAGTTTTATTCTTTCTATTTAAAACAATGCTTTTAATTTTTAATTGTTGGGTGATAATGTGACTGGAAATATAATTTTGATTGAAAAAAGAATTCCCTCAGGGAAATTTAAAACTTTTGTTGTATTACTTTCTAAAAAACACTGTTTTAGTAGTGATAAATCTGATTCTAGCAAGTACTTTATTTCATGGTAATAATATGCTTTTCCTATTCTGGAGTTTCAAAATCTTGTATGAAAGTTCTAGTGTAGATCTGTTGCAGGAGAAATTCTAAGAGTTTCCCAAGACTTTCCAATCACATGCCTTATGTAACGCTAGGGTCTGTGGATGTGATGATTGTGCTCCCATTAACTGGATTAACCATACAATTCACTTTAAGCTTATGCAGGGAGTTGGTTAGATGAACTCTTGAAAAACAGATTTGTTCTCCACCCCCATACCCCCCATCCCTGCCCACTGTTAACAGAAAAAAAAAGCTAGGGATTAGAAGCACAAAAAATGAATCATTGCTGACTTAAATATGGAGGGAGTCACTCAGTAAAGAAAGCAAGTCACTCTTAGATGCTGGCACAGCTGACAGCCAGCAAGAGAACCAGGAAACTTCAATTTTACACTCATGAAAAGAAGTATGTCAACTGGAATGAGCTTGGAAGCAGATCTTCCAGACCTTCCAGGTGAACTCAACTGGCCATATCTTGAGGCACTCTGAGGTGCCTCAAGAATCCAACCAGGTGCAATATATATATATATATATATATATATACACACACACACATATATATTCCAAATTATATATATAATTTGATCTTTTTCCTTCATATCATATTTTTCTTTTAAAAATAGCTATTTTTTTAATTGAGTTAACATTGGTTTACAATGGTGTATATGATTAATATTTTTCAAAATAGCTGGTAATCCGTTTAATATTGTAAGTTATGTAAGAACAAACTTTGCTTTTTTCTATGGCCTATTAAACCTTCAATAAATACGTGTTGGATTAAATGAATGAATGAGGGATAGAACTTTGTGTACATGTGCAGAACTTTCATGAATAATTTGGTGAACAATATAGGAAAAAGTTTCTCTTAGAGATGAATCCTCCAATATTTTCCTTGGGATAAGATGAGCCATTGCAAATACAGAACTGATTAAAGGTAATAAGGAAGAGCTAAGATTCTGTTTACATCTTTATTCAGTGTCTTTGTTTTCAAACTTTCTTAATGCTGCTGGTCCTCATTCTAAACCCTTTCACCATGTCTCAGTTGGAAACATCTCCAAAACTGTCTAGAATTGTGTTGCTTTCCACATACTGACATAAATCTAGTTTGCTTTTCTCTGTTCATCAGTAAATACATTTCATATCTATCTTCCAGAAATGTGTTTATTTCTTTATTTGTTGAAGACTGACTCCAGGTTCTTTATTGTTGAAGATTTATAACATTTTTATTCCATAATTTTCATTTTAATATAGCATCAAAGGGAGAAGGGAGGAAGGAGATTTAAAACAATCTTGACTGTTTGTTTGCCCTATATCCCTCATATAAGTGAGATCATCCCATATTTCTTTTTCTTTCTGGTTAATTTCCGCTAACGTGATTCCTTCTAGCTCCATCCCTGTTTCTGCAAATGGCATAAGGCTGTCTTTTTTGACTGTTGAATAATATTCCATTGTGTAAATGTACCAATCTTTTTCAGCCATTCATTAGTTTTGGGGGCATTTGAGTTGTTTCCATATCTTGGCTATATAAATAGTGCTACAATAAACGTCTGGGTACTTGTGAATTTTTGAATTAATGTTTCTGTGTATGTGTATGTGCAATCAATTAAAAAAAAAAGGAAAAAAAAATCTTGAACCAGAAATCCACATCCTATTTCTCATTACTAATTCTTACTTTTATAACTGTGATACCATATACTTCTCACGAGTGAGGAGAAAAATAACCAAATTAATGGACAAACATTAAGTTGTGAATTAATGATACTACCATTGAAATTGGGTCAAAACGGGGCAGAAGCCACCTGCCAACAAGCCATATTTAAAATGCAGCTTCTGCTACCCAGATTCCCTCAGGTTCATATCACCCAGTTGCCACTCAAATGCAGTTTCACAACAGGGTTTATTTATGAGGGATTTAACAGGGAAAACAAAAAGTCCTTAAAGCCACAAGTGGCCAGATATCTTACCCCAATCACTATTTAGTCCAAAAGTCCCAAACACATGTCAGAGATGGTGCCCTTCTGCACCTCCAAACCTAAGGCAGGCTCTGGCCTATTCTCCTTGCTTCTTCTCTTTCCAGTGTTCTGAGCTGCTCTGCTTCTCCAAGGCTCTTCAAACTTTTCCACAATTGCTGATGCATAAATCAGCTTTCCAAATCCCTGGCCATCTTCAGGTACCAGCTCACTATACCACCTTGCTGCAATGCCAAACTCTCCTAACCAGCTGCTCTTCTGTCAGCCACCATGGCTCCTTGCTACCACCAGCTCACTCGTCCAGAGGCCTTCTGCCCAGTCTGGTCACTCAGGCTGCTCTTTACCTGTCTGCATTCTCATCTCTCCTCTCCCCAAAAGTCTCTCCCTCTTGTCTCTGCTCCTTTCCTTTTTACCTCTTTCTCTCTCTCTCTTTTTTTTCTCCTAAAAGTCAAAGGCTCCAATTTCCCTCTACACACTTTCTAGATGATACATTTTCTCTTTCCGGTTCACACCTGGAATTTGCAACAAACGAAAATAATCCTTATCCTGTTTAGGTCTCTTTTACCTCTGTGTTTTTCAGACACAGCTAATGGCATCAATGACTAAATTATAATACTGCCCATATTGGGGTCCCAACTTCACTCTTTTTTTTTTTTTTTTTTGAGACTAGGTCTCGCTATTTTTGCCCATGGAACAGCAGGCTCTCGTTGTCCGGGTTACCACAGACTCAAGCAATCCCCAACTTCAGCTTCCCAGGTAGCTGGGATGACAGGCACGCGTCACCATGTCCAGCTATTTTTTTTGGAACTAGGTCTTGCTTTGGGCCCCAGGCGGGACTCAGACCATGATCCCTAGCCCTGGCCGTTTCATAGGCTGAAGCTTACAGGTACCAGCCACTGTGCCCGGCCCCCAGCTACACTCTTAATTTGAAAAGTGATGTTTGATTGTTAATCCACCTAAATCTGAATGCTGAAATTATAAACAGAATAAAAACAGATTACTTTGAACCAAAGATCTTCCTTGAAAGAACTCTCAAACCTTTTAATGAAAGTCTGGGAGGATGGGGGCATGCAGGAGCACTGGCATTCTCAGTTCCTTCTAATGGAAAAGGGGAGAAATATATATGGTTGAGCAGGAAGTTCAGAATTACAGACCTCTAGATTTTTTAGTACAATCCTGGAAAAAAGCAACAAAAGGCATATTTGTGCATAGTCAGAAATTAACCCCAATATCTCTAAACAGGGGTTAGCAAACTATGGCCCATGGATTGCCACCTATTTTTATATGACTTTGTTAGAGCACACCATGTCCATTTGTTTGTGAATCTTATAAGGCTACTTTTGCACCATATCAACAAAGGCAAATACTTGCAACTATTCTCAACCTAAAGTTGAGACTATAAGACCCATAAAGTCTGAAATAATTACCAACTAGTCCCCGCCAGGGAAAGATTCACTGCCCATGGTCTAACGAAGAAGAATGATCCCACTTCCTTTGCCATTAATTGTTTGAGGAAAGGACATATTGACAAGGAAAATTTACTGAAAATCAGAAACAACCCAGAGTGAGGAACTTTCCCAACCCCGCTGTCCAGTCCCACCAAATGTCAGGTGTAGAGTCAGGATGATTTGACCACATCCTACTTCATCTATCAGACTTCACCATCTACCTGGCTTCTGCTTAGCAACCAGCGTCCACGTAAAAGGGGACACTATAAAACCCACTCTGCCCTGACTTTGGGGGATCAACCTTTCGGGAACTATCCCACTGGGCCCACCAACGTACATGAATAAAGCCTCTTGTCTCCACTTCTCTTGAGTTGTTGGCTGTTTTCCTGGGACAAATGCCATAGCAGTATCACAAACAATTGCCAGTGAGCTGTGAAAAGAAGACAGTTGGGAAGGCGTTGGAGGAAATGTTTTCACTTTTTTTAAAGAATGTATTTATTTGTCATGTTAGGTGTTACCTGTGGAAGTGAAGGCTGTAGAGAGGAAGTGTGGAAAGGCAATAGCCCCTGAATGATGTGTTCATACCATTGAATTAGATAATAAGGGCTACTCCTCTCAGTACTTCTGATTTGTGAGATTGTAAATGTTTATTGTTGTTTGAATCATTCTGAATATAATTTCTTTTATATGCAATTGGGAGCTCCAAACTGTAACACCACCACCCTCTTCCAACACCAAAGTCAACAGAGAGGGAGTGGAGGGAATGTACACCAGGCCTCTCTTTCCATTTTCCCTCCCATGGAGCTGAAGGGCTGTGCTGACCCTGTTACACCTTTTAAGGAAGAGAGGCCATTTCTGTGAATCTCCTTGGAACTGCAGTACTGTGTAGGAATTTGCTCTTGTTTGGGTTTTTTTGTCTACTGGGAGATTCTAGAACATTAGTGCCCTGAAAGAAAACACTTACTTTAGGAGTAAAGAATTAGCTGTGTTTGGAGTTTTTAAAATATCTCTAAGTTGCTTTCTGTACTTGAGGAATTTAAAAAAAAAGATAGCATTTAAATGCAAATATCAAATGTATCAGATTTCTAGTTTTCATAAATTTTTAACACAGTTACAGATTTCTATTTATATTGTGTGTGTATATAGGTGTTAAATATTTCATTTTTTTTCTCTAGGTTACAGTATAAAATCATGATAGTTTCCAGACACATAAAGAGATTATTGCATTTTGTCTTACTAATAAATACTTACTGAATGAAGCATTTTATGTGCTGTCTCAGAGCAGTACCCTAAATTGGATTTAGTAAATCCAGTAACTTAAATGGCTTTGATTCACCACCTAATCTACATAAATCAAGGTTCCTCAGAGAACTAATTGAAGCTATTTTCCCATTTGTAGCTGAAACAAGTATTTTTGCAGTACAACCCCATTTCATAATAAAATTGTTGAAGGCAAATTCTCCTCTTGTATGTAATTGTGATAGTCTTAAGGGCACTTTTAATTTTGTTAGGAGCAAATTATTCATGCTGCAAAACCCAAAAATCATAAAATGAAGGTGAAATTCCCAATGTACACAGAAAAACTTGGTTCTCACTATTTGTATTACTGTGTTTTGTCTGTTTAATCTTTTATAAAGTTTCTTTTTGTTTTAAAAGGAAATATAGACACTGAAGCACATAGTAAATGCAAGTTAAAGGAAAATAAAAATATCCCTTTATTTTCATTACTTCACATGCATATTAATTCCATCTACTCCTCAATTTGATTTTGACAGTAAAAAAACAGCTCATAATATTCCATTCTCAATCTCTGTTCAGAATTGGTTTCACAAATTCATTTAACCTTAATGATAAAACTTTTTTTTTTTGTTACTGCTATGTTACAACAAAAGAAACACACTTTCAAAGTATGTTGTTCAAGACCAACCGCTTACAAGGATAGAGTCAGCCTACAAATTCTGTTCCTTTCATTAGAAATACCATCACTATGCAAAATTCATAAGATATTTATGTTAAGCCCCAAAATAAATTATTTCTAAGAGCTAATATAATAATTGTTATAATAAGAAATAATTTGTCATAACTACGTCTATAAACTATGTAGATCAGTCAGTGTTGGGAGGAAGAATTTAGTTAGCAGTTAATAGAGTTTCCTCTCAATCTTCTTGTTTCCCTAAAAATTAGCAAAATGGTGAACTAAAAGCACCTATAGAAATCAAAGCACAGAAAGCACTTATCCCTCTATGTAGCTCTACCTGTCCAAAGCTGAGAGGAGCTCGTATAACTCTTTATTAATCATCATAATCATTTTGGGGTAAGTGAGTTAGTCAGGCTTTTTCCTCCATTAGTCTATAAAATCAGCACCTGTGCTACTGCGTCATCCCCCATGATTGTGCAGCCCAGAGGGGGTGCACCGTGTGTAAGTGTGTACACCTGGGGCTAGGAGAGGAGGAGAGAGAGGCACAGCGGGCACAAGAGAGCATGAGCATAGGATAGGAGAGCAGGAGAGAGAGCGCAAGAGTATGCTAGAGAAAGAGTATGAAGATTCCTGGGGACCTGGGGTGGCTCATCTGCCTCCAAGTCCTCTGGCCCTGGGTTGCCCTGCCTTGCCTGGTGTGTATGTGTAACTAGAACCAGTAAAGAACCTATGCAGCTTGGTGAGGCTAATACTTACTCCTATAATTGGTGACAAGGACGGTTATATGACAATCATCATTAGCAACTAAAAATGGGCAAAAGACCCAAATAAATATTAGGGACTGATGACAGGATGGATACAGGATGGAGCACTTTGGATTGATTGTAATGATGATCGCTACTGAATACATTGGTAAAACTCACCAAATTACACACTTGAAGTTGGTGAATTTTATGATGTAGATTGTTTCTCACTAAAGCTGATTGAGTGAGGAAACAAAAATCAAAACTGACAAATATCATAAGAGGTTGAGCAGACATAAACTTCCTCAAATTTTGTTTTTCCACAGTTAACTTTATCTTTTCTTCTTGCTTTTCCCCCAGACTCAGAATGTAAGTGATCCCCTCTCCTATTTAAGATCAAAATCTCTATCCTGGTTTGATTTCATTCCTTCTACTAATTGTCTCTCTTCATCTCCCAGGGTGGTGTCTTGCTTCAGTTTTCGCTCTGTTGAATCTTTACTGGCTCCCCTTCCTCTTAAGCTTTAAACATAGTAGAGAAAAATTGAAACACCTGTTACTTGTAACTTCAACTCTGCTTCTTTCCTCTTTTCATCCAGTTCTTAGTTGCAAAAGTATTCTCTGAGCTTTGACTCAAACTGTTTCCTTGTCTACAATTCATTTCCTTATCCTTTAAAAGGTAGCACATGGTGATGGACACATAAACATTCTATGTCTTCAGCTACTTGGGGAATCTTTCCATTATTATAGCTTTTGTAACTGTATACCTACTTCTCATTTCTTTGTTCCCTCATTCATTCATCCCACATTTTTCTAAAACCAGGTTATTTTTAATTAAAATAAATAAAATTAGGTTATTTTGAAACTGTCTTCAGAATATGGACTCCATACCTCTAGAGGCCAACATGTAGAACACAGAAATTTTTGTGTTAAATGTGAATGATATAGTTTTGCTATTTATCAAATATATAAAATGAGAGTATTTAAAATGCTAATTATGAGCCACTTATATAGTTTTAAAGATCTTTAAGACAAACTTTTTAAAAAGCTCCAAAGATGGTTTCTATTTTAGAAATAACAATCTCTAACAATTTTGTATTTTGTGATATATTGTGTAATATATACAGCAATAGTCAGCTTTAAAAAGTTATTTTATACAGACTAGATAATATCTCTGGATGTATCCTCAGAATACATGTCTTTCATTGTTTTCATTATGCCTTGTAGTAGTATATGACACACAACTCTATCAAGCTTTCCTAGACATTTTACCTTGGATAAGCCTAACAGCACTTTAACAAAGCTGAGTCAGGTGTTATCTTGTATCTGCCTTGGATATAGTAAAATCCCTGCCATTGGAAGTGTTAAGTGGAGGCTGGATGATAGACCATACACACTAGGACATTATCTTCCCCCAATAACAAGTTGACCACATAAAATTCAGCATCCTCCTGGCTCTAGACAATGACCTTTTAGGATAAGCTGTTTTTTATATAGGTCACATGTAACATAAAAAGTAAAACTTTCATTTCTTCTTCAAAATTACAGAACTATAATTTTATCCAAAATTCATATTTTACTGGACTGCGTAATGGAATTATTCCTTCATAAATCATGGTTTTCTTTAGTAATTTAAAACTGTGCCTTAGTTATATTTTCATGCCATTCTCCCTTCTTTAATAACCTGCTGTTAAAATGGGCAAAGATGAAAATATACTGCTAATAAATGGACTGTCAATGAACTTGATAAGCCACATGCTGCTGATACAGGATTCCCATAGTTGCATTGTGCAGAGCACCTCTAGGCATCAGGGATGCTATCACATATAGTTCATAGTGTCGACATAGACATGAACCAGTGCAGTAGTTAACAATGGGAAACACCAATGAGCATCTTCTGATCAATAGGTGTCACTCTTCCTCCTAAATTTGGACCCTATTTGCTTTGGAACAGTTCAAGAGTTTAGCTTTGCACTCACTGTTTGTAGATATTGTCTTCATAAGTTAAATCTTTCATTAGCCTGGATATAAAATAGTGCCTCCCTTGTCACTTATAGACAATAATCACCCACTTTACAAATTGCTGATTGAAAAGATCATGGTCATTAACATTTTCTGAGCAGCCCCTGGGTACAATGGGCTATAACATGAGGAAGAGAAAGGAGAAATGAATGAGAAAGTGAAGGGCAGGTTCCAGAGATAACTTTTAAGCTGTCTATTAAGACTGCTAGGCACACTATATATGGTAGGCAAGCAAAATAATTAAAAATTTAGTTAGTATTATCCGCATTGTAGCATAATTTTAAAAGATTATTTTAGAAGGTTAAGACATGGTGTTATCCCTCAAATGGTTCAGTCTTCCAGATAGAACATTAACATGTAAAAGTAACAGAAAATGTAATTCAGTTAAATAGGTTCAAACGAGTAATACAGATTTAACAACAATGAACAACTATATGGGCAGTTGTATAGAAAAGAACATATCACTTCCAAGGATAAACTGATTTTGAGATGACAAAAAATGGGCAGTATTATGTGTGTAGAGGAGTGAGAGGGTGGCAACCCAGAGAATCAAGCTCCTACTACTTCTATTCATTAGGGCTGTGCTGAATAGGATGTAGGAGTCATTACAAAGAGGGAAGAAACAACCAAAGATGGTTTGGTACATGACTGTGAAAAATGTTGAGTAATAATACAATTTTTCTTTAATGGATTCTTCAAGCCAAAAACTGCAATGGTGACAAAATATATTTTTGATTTTCCTTGCTGTTTTCCCATGACTTTTAATAACTTCTTCCAAATACTGACTTTTATCTCAGCTAACTCATATAAGTTGCATTATTTATTAAAAGGAAATCATCTACGTAACCTAGTTCTATTCAGGGACTTACTCTAGAGCACAAATAACTTTAATCTAGTGTGGCATACATTTATCTGTGTAAGAGAAGTTTCAGGTGAGATGAGTTGAGGTAAGGAGGAATTTGTATCATCACACTTATACCGATAGACAGACAGACAGACAGACAGACAGACAGACAGACAGACAGACAGACAGACAGACAGACAGACAGACAGACAGACAGATAGATAGATAGATAGATAGATAGATAGATAGATGATGAATGGATAGATAGATAGATATATTTACCCCAGTACTTGAGATGAAACCATCACTTGGATTTGAAGGTTCTTCCAAAGTCTCTTTGCACAACCAGAAAGAGCAGAAAAACTCCAAGAGATAGTCCAGTTTCAGGACCTATGACCATAATAAAAGGAGGTTAGGATTCCATGATATTTGACATGGGGTTTTGGCCATGCTGTCTCACTAAACTGAATATACAGCCCTGGGAAAATTTACCTCTGCTCAGTGTAAGCAACTGCAGCTATTTGAACAAACCTGTGGGTCTCTGAGTGCTGCAACTACTTAAGACCGTAAGGTCTTGGACTCCCTAGGTGGATTTCTAAATGGACTCCCTCCAAGAACAGAGAGTGATTTTCTGCCATCAGTGTCTTCCAGCTTGTGAAAGTGTCCACATCTACTTTCAGGTTCAGAAGAAAAGACTCGCTGTCTTTTCTAATAAAATGTTTATTATCAGAAGAGGGAATACAGAGAACTGTGTATCAATCAGACATGAAAGACTTGCCCCTGTGTGTCAAAAGGGGTTTCCTCACAAAACATGAAAATGTTGATAGAAATGAAAATATTGATACCTCTCACAAACTATGCAACTGGTGAATACCTGCTGTAGTTTAGGTAAATATTATGCACCTTCCTTATTTTATGAGAAAGAGGGAGAGAGAGAGATCTCAGAACATCGCTTGTCCAGAATTACGTATCTAGTAAGTTCAGAAACCATGTTCTTTCCAAATCATGATGTGAAAGAATCCATAAAATGGGCTCATAAAATAACTCTTCCCAAAATTAAGGATTGTTAAAAATCAAAAAACCCAATCCAAGTAGACACAAGACTTTGGGTATGATAAAAGGAAGTATTTGAACCAATGGGAAAGGAATAGATGGCTTAATAAATGGTCTTGGAACATTGTTAAAACAACCAAGAAAAGATTGACCAAAATAATTTCCAGATGGACCAATAACTTCAATGTAAAATGTGAACCCATGAAAGAACTGAAAGAAAATATAGGTATCTGTTTCTATGCCTTTGGCATGAAGATGACTTTACTGGTCTAACAAAACAGAAGCTATAAAGACGCAATGATGTTTTTCATGCCATAAAACATAAAACTTCTTTAAATCATATTACTATATGCAGAATTAAGATGATATACTACACCTGAGAAATATTTGCAAACCTAATCACAAAGTATTTTATAATTAGTTTGTAAATATTTCTTACATATCAATCACGATGAACACCCTAGGCCCATGTTTTTGCCTGCCTCCCATCATGGGAGCTGCGCCACCCATTTTCCTGGATGCCCTGCCCTCCCATGCCTCCCTCCTCAGGCTCAGGGGTGAGAGCTGGGGGGGCACCTGCCATGTCTCTGATCTGAGGGGTCCACCAGGGTCCAGGGACCCCTTAAATGGGACCCAGAATCAAAGAACGTTCTGCCCACATTTTTGCCTGGTTCCTGTCATGGAGCTGGGCCACCCATTTCCTGGGATGCCCTGTCCTCCTGTGCCTCCCTCCTATGACTCAAGGGTAAGTGCGTGGGGTACCCATTGTGTCTCCAATCTGTGGGTAGTGCCAGGGTCTGGGGACCCCTTAAATCAGACCCCTTAAAAGGTCACTCTGCCCACGTGTTTGCCCAATGCAGCCCAGATTGGCCGAGGCATGTTCCCCTAGCCCCTGTCCCAAGGGGGGTTGGGGATGCATGCCTGGCAATCTGGGCCCCACCCCTACACTAGAGGAACCAGCGTGGGGGCTGGGTGGGGCCC
Source organism: Uropsilus gracilis (assembly GCA_004024945.1). Classification (NCBI taxonomy): domain Eukaryota; kingdom Metazoa; phylum Chordata; class Mammalia; order Eulipotyphla; family Talpidae; genus Uropsilus; species Uropsilus gracilis. Next base: position 89,220 of record PVHY01002912.1, on the reverse strand, counting down.
TAAGCCCTGCCTGGGGCTATCTGCCCACCCAGGGACCTGGGCCACCAGAACTCCTTTACCAGGGAGAGCAAGGGCAGCAATGACCCCTGGGTTGGCCCCTCATGCCTGGAGAGCCTGGGAGGAGAGCCTGGATGGGGTTTTAGCACCACCCACCAGCATGGTTGCCATCTGCAGCCTGGATAGGCTGAGGCATGTTTCCCCCCCCATATCCTAGCCTACGGAGGCCTAGGGATGCATGCACAGTCATCTAGGCCAGACCCTTTGCAGGGAGGAACCTGCATGTGGGCTGGGCGGGGCTCAAAGTCCTGCCTGCCAGCAGGCTGCCTCAAGAGCTTTATACCTGCCCAGGGTCCTGGAACACCAGAGCTCCTTTCCCAGCAGGGAACAAGTGTGGCAAGGACTCCTAGGTAAGCCCCTCATGCCTGGGGAGTCCAGGAGGGGACCTGGGTGGGAATTTGACCTCTTCCACCAGTAGATGGTTGCACAGGGCAGCTATCTGCAGCCAGGATCAGCTGAGGCGTGTTTCCCCCAGGCCTTAGCCCAAGGGGGGCTGGGAACCCATACCTGGCAAGCAAGACCCACCCCCACACAGGGAGGAACCAGCATGGAGGCTGGGTGGAGCACAGAGTCCTACCTGCCAGCAGGCAGCCTCATTGACTTTCTGCCCACCTGGGGTCCTGAGTCATGGAGCTCCTTTGCCTGCGGAGAGCAAGAGTGGTGACAACCCCTGGGTAAGCCCCTCATACCTGGAGAGCCCAGGATGGGGACCTGGGTGGGGTTTTAGCCCAGCAGATGATTTCACAGGGCAGCCATCTGGAGCCCAGATTGGCCTGGGCATATTTTCCCCAGACCCTAGTCCAAGGGGGGTTGGGGATACAAGCCCAGTCATCCGGGCCCCACCCCCACATAGGCAGGTATAGGTGTGTGTGGGGGGGGGGATGGAATGCCCCTTCCACTTCACTCTCACCCCAGCTAATTTTCAGGAGGAGGAAGAACATAATTAGTACAAACTCCATCATAGAACGGGTGAGGGACCAGGTGAAATCCAGCTAACAAGCCTGAGTTGGACATAGGAGATGGACTATCAAGTGAACCAGTACATGCGAGACCAGAAAAACAACTATAGAAAAATGATGTCATGAAGTGCACCTATAAGCTCACCAGGTCTGAAAGAGCCAAGACCTCATTTCGAAGATGCCTTCTAGGAGAAGAAGACACCACTCCCTACCCCATGGGAGAGGTGAGGAAGGCCAAAGAATGGGGGGATCGGCCCCACAGCAAAGCTGCAAACTGAGGCAAAGGAGATGACCTACAACGTCCGTCACGGATGCCTGAATCCACGGAGAGATTTCTTCACCAACAATGACTGGGGATAAGACCACCTAAACCTGACGCCAGAACAATAAGGCAAAATAGCAGAACAACAGAGAAGGGAGTGGAGATGACAGCTGGCAACAAGAAAACGTGAACAGACAACAAATAAATATAGACTGGCAGCTCAATGCAAGGTTAACACTGAAAACCTACCAGCACCTAGTCCCAAGAACACAGTCCCTCACCCAATGAAAGGACACTGCCACAGGAGAGAAAGAGACTAATGGACTTAACACAGACTAGCAAACAACAAAGAGAGGGGTTAGAGTGAATGGAGGGGGTGTCAAAGGGAGGGGGAGGGAAGGGGAGGTATCCCAAAAACCATTTACCAAAGTTGTGATTTAAAGAATAAAAATATATACCACATCTTTTTCATCCACTCATCTCAGGGACTGAAATGATGTGAAATATATAAAAATAAATTATAAAAAAAAACAAAAATAAATAAAAAAAGATAAATACCCTAAAAGAACAATAATAAAATGTCTTATTATTGTAGTCACATAAATAGGAAAAAGAAATAACCAACAAGCACATGAAAAAATATTAATCTCACTGTCAGAGTGATGAATTAACTAGCTCAGGTTGATTTGTGTTTTTTCAAATTCAAGCTTGGCAATGAGCTAACAGCTCTTTAAAACCAAGGTAAATTATTTACTTTTACATTTTAACCTGTGAAAAGGTACTTTAATTCTCTGTGCCTTGTTTTCCTTGCCTGTACTATGAGGGTATTACCTCATAGACCTATTTTCTGAGATTACTCTTGAGGATCAGATGATGTAATTCAAATTCATTTTAGGTGTTCTCAAATATTTTTGGCATATAACAAACACTAAGGAACTTTAGGTAAATTAAAATAACATTAAGAATCCATATTTCATTTCTTTGTCAAAAACTTACATAATAGTTCTTATAAAGGAGTGGAAATTAGTTTATATATAATGGTAGTAGGAGGCAAATTGATGGAGTCTTTTAAGAGAACATAATATATTTAATTTTAAAATGTATGTATTATTTAATCAAATATTTCCTTTTCTAGATATTTGTTCTGAGTAAATGAGTAACACTGAACTATAATATGATACTTTGGGAGAAGTTAAGTAACCTAAATATCCAACAATAAAAATATGGATAAATAAATTGTGATATACAATTTCTTTTAAAATATGTTTGTATTACATATATGTTGTATACATGTATATATTGCTATATATTTACACATATGGTATTTTTACATGGAAAATAGATAATAAATGAATATGATGTATACATAGGTTATCAATGAACAGATGACTTGCACTTTCTTTTGTCAAATATTGTCTCTAAAGCTATTCAGTGCTTTTTTACCATAGGAACAACAATAATAATAAAGACAAAGTAGTGGGGACTGGAGAAACCCTTGCTAGACATTTAAGGGAATTTGACCTTAGGTATTCATAAAACAGGTAAAATCTGAACATGGTAAATGAGGACATTAGCTTAGGCCTGTACTTCATCTAAGGGATGCAGGCCAACCCACATCTCATGGGCTTATAACTAGCTGGGTGTCTCTTAAAACTAAGGCTAAGAATATCCTCAGCTAAGTCAAAAGTGTCTTTGTATAATCTTTCCGTTGATATTACTTAACTTTAGTAAATTACTCATCAATGTGCATGTAATAAGTCAGTACTTCAAATAGATTATAGAATAATTACATTGAGCTTTCTGACAAAAGACTTGGGTCATGTTCTGCAAAGTGCTCACTCAAGTAAAGGAGAGAAACATTCGCCAAGCATGCACTGTCAAGTGTGGCATGCTCTGATGAGCACAGTACCTTGCTCCTCCCTAGGTGTCTCCTAAGTGTCTGCTCTGCCAGGTATGGCCACACACACACACACACACACACACACACACACATGCACACACACACATGAATTCAGTTATGAACATACAGATCCTTGCTTTGATGGTGCTTCTATTCTAATGAAGGAAAGAGAAAAATAAATACCGTGGACCTTTGAGCAACACAGTGTTAGAGGCAAGGACCCCAGTAATCACCAATGCAAATAGAAATCCAGGTAAATCTTAAGAGTTGACCCTCCATATCAGTAGTTCTGCCTCTGTGGATTCAATTAATCAAATTAACCAACATTTGAAATTGACTGAATATGTGAAAGTAGAATTATGGGTGGAAATACATCCAGGCATGTGTGTACCCATAGAATTTAAAGCCATGTTGTTCAGAGTCAACTATTGATAAACTATAGATAAAATACATGTCAACTATAGATGGTGAAATCAGAAGCGAGCATAAGTAAAGATGAAGGGAATGTGGTGGGAAAGGAAGGAGAGCAAGTATAAGAGAATATTACTGCTGCCCTCAGTTCATGATAATCTGATTACTCAGTCTTGCAGGTTGTCACGTCAGAGAAGTCAGTGAGTTCCCAAACAGTCCATCCAAGGGGAAAAAGATAATCATTTGCTCAGCAGTTTATGCATCCCATCTAAACTGTCTTGCTTATGGAAGACCTTGGCTAGTAGGCAAGACGTATGCATGCTAACAAAGGACTGAGTTTGTACAAAGTGCTTGTCTGGTGCCCACAAGTGACTCAGGAGACAGAGCAGTAATAGCAGCAGCATGGACTAGCCCCTTGCTTCTGTAAACTGCTCTTAGGTTGCTCTAGATGGAGAGCAAGGAAAGGATATTAATTTGTATTAATGCATAACCTGGAAGTAGGACAGAAACTTTCAGTCTTTGGAAGGATAATTGACTCTTCTTAAATAGCAAGAGATTAGGCATGGTTTGGGGCATAGTGCAGAGAGTGGAACAACAGTGGAGTTTGTGAAAATTCCCTTGTTTCTATTTTCTCAATAATATTAGCCTAATGAAAAGAGGGAAGGAGGGAGTTGGGAAGCTGATGAAATGGGAGATTAAAATGATCATCTGTGAAAAGAGCTGTAAAATGACAGAGGCCTGAAACACTTGCCATGTCTGTAGAATTGGCTAAGGCTTCCAGGGAAAGGGAACTTGAAGCTGAGGTTTAAGAACAAGTTGGAGTTAATTAAATAGACCAAAAACTTATATTCTAGAAAATATCATATCTGCTAAGATCTGAGGACAATAGTACATCATATAAATAAATACTGATAAATGTAATGTACACAGAGCAAAGAATAGGAATTGAGTTTGGTGAAATAGATTAGTGGACAATTTGTTTTCCAACTATATAGATAATATCTACAATAAAAGAACATGAAAATAATTACATTAATGAAAACATATTAAGCTAGCAAATAGATTTTCTTAACTACTTTTGATCAAGTAGGGAATTGTTCTTGTATAACAACACTGACAAAAGTACTTGGTGAATTAGGGCTTTTGAAGTAGAAGTGAAGAGCTAAGGAATTTATACATACTTATGAAATTCAGGTGTAATGGGAATTACTGAAACGTCACAATTAGTTCCATGAACTGGAAAGTAAGTATAACTGCGGTTGAGCAAATGTGAATTATTTATCACTGTATAGATACAGACTATATTATCTTCAGCTCCTCTGCAATGTTTTTACAACTATTGCATCAGAGAGTAATTTAATCATATACTTATGATGCTTAGTGGAAGTATCCTAAGAACATATTCAAAATTACATAAACACATCAATGAACATACATAGATATTCATAACTTTGGCAGAGAAGCTAGAAAATGTGAAATACAAGAACATAAAAATAAAACCAATTACTATGTTTGCAATAAGAGTTCTTTTACTCCACTTAGGCATCTCTCTGAATATAAGAGTATGCATTAGCATCAATTCAGATAGTAATATATTTCAATACTTACATCTCTAAGAGGTTTTTATCCTTCCCATAAATAATCAAGATATACTTGAACAGAATGACATCTAAAGCTATAGAGAATTAAGAACAAATTTGATAGCATAATGAGACTATGCTTAATAAGTCACATTTGGGATGTGCTCAAATTTTAGGTCTTCCACTGAGTTTGCTGATACTATCCTATTTCTTTTGTGTGTCCTGAAATAGCACATTTTTGAGGTAACCCCCTTTGAAGGTATTCATTCTCCAGTGTAGTGTTGGTGTGTCTGTCATGTTCTCAAAGTTATGCAAAAAGCTCTGGAGTGTTATCTACAAGTGTTATCTATCTTTGGAGAGAGTCCCAGAGAAAACTCATGAGAGCAATAGTTCTCCCTTTGTCTTCTGCTCAAATAAGGCAAATGGTTTGTGCTCATGAGGTTTCGCAGAATGAAAGAGAGGTCTGGTGTACCTCTCATATGGTAAAACCATATGAATCCTAAGTGCTTCCATCATTAGCCATCAAAATACAGTGGAAAATTTAAGTCATTGCATGCATTCCATGTTGTGGTACATGGAGCAGGGAGAAGTGTAGGTCTCTTTTAATTACTCCTGTGGACCTAAGCACGTGTCTAGCCATGGTCTTTTCTTTTACTATTTTCCAAATAATGAGTTCTCTAATTGCTTCAGCTGGAGCAGCCCTTGCTCATTTTAATACTTGGCTGCCAGAGTTTTTTCCCTTTTCCCCTTCCCTCTATTCTCTATACACACCACATCCTCCCCTCTCTCCCCTTCTTCCTTTTTTTTTTTTTGCCTGATTTTGATGAAAGTCTAGTTTTTACTCCCTGAAAGTTTTAAGTGGTTGAATTAAATCACAACTTGCTTTTTGGTCAATCATCTAGGGAGCTCTTTAGGAACTGGGGAAACATTTTATTTACGACTCAGCTCTCCACCTGTGCTGACATGGCATGGAATTTACAGCTATATTGAAAGCGTTATAAGCAGCACCTCAGAAATTCCACATTCTCTTGAGCTGCATTATTATGGGACATTTGTCAGGCAGCCAATTGCTGTGTCAGCCCCTAATTGATTTATATTAGCATCTGTAGGAACAAGGTGGGGTGAGAGGGCAGGTGAGCCCAGGACCAATTCAGATTACCCTGTTGCCAGGTTCCTGTGGACAGGAGAGATTTACCAATAGACATGAACCCAGATGCCATGTTTTTCTTTTTGTTTTATTCTTATGCAACAAGTTTTAAAATTATAGATGATGATAAAGACAGTATAAACTTTCATTACTTTGTGAAAAGTTGAGGGAGTTTGGCTTTTCCCAGCCTGCCATCACTTAACTGTAAAGAACACCTGGCCATAAAAGGTGGGCTGCGTTTTTCCCTGAGGCAGAGGAGTGGAAGAGATAAAGAAACCAAGTAACTTCTTCAAAATATTCTCCTCTCACAGCCACCATTTACAAAAAATAGTAATTAGCTTTAACAGCTCTTTTAACACTTAATCTATTCCTTCTGGGTTAGAAACATAAACCTACATAACTCATTCAGAAACACCTGGTCCAAAGTTAGATCCAAGTTGAGGGAATCTGGAGAAATCAGCATAAGGGAGAGAATGCCCAAGACAATTATTCATCACAATGTTGATTCTCGGGCTCAAATGGTTTCTACCTGAGCTCCCAATCAGTGGTGCTCCCTCAGTATCTTGACCAAATGGTTTCAGCTGTTGAAATCCTTGATGGATGACACAGTCTCTGCCACTCCCTAACGTATCGCATTTGCCCAATTCACACTTTTAGGTTATGTTTCTGGTCTCTAGCAGTATATGAGTTTGCAGTAAATTATGCAGCACCATATTGAAGTTTCTGTAAGAGGGGACAGGCAGGAGACAAAGGATTATAAATGAATGGCATATGTGTGGAGACTACAAGAATATATGATGAAGGAAGGAAATCACTAGGCTTATCTGGGCCTATGGCTGGCTATGCAAAGATCATGATGACAGTTCCTCTTTGGGTTGCTACAATCTTGGACCTGGTTGACTTCAGATTAGGCCCCAGAGTCTGAGTTAGAAGCCTAAGTCATGGCCCCGGGTCTTGGGCCTTATAGAAGGCTCTGAATTTGTGGTCTGCACTCTCTGGATCTGTTCTAGAAGTCCCACTCTGCAAAGTCTCTGTCCCAGAGCCCAGTCTTTCTACCTGGTCCAGTGTCTGGGGCACAGTACCCCTACCTATGTCTCTGAGGATGTATGTGTTAAGGAGAATTGGGGTTTATTTCATAGCTGGTCATGACCCAGACTTCTAACAGACTAAAGAGAGGAGGAAAGACCTGTGGATTGAAGGGCCAGGTGATTCCCATCCTAGGACTGAACTATGAGCCCTCGGGATCCCAAGATCAAACTTCCTCTAGAAAGAACAGTCATGACCTCAGCTCCTCCAACTGATTCATCCATTTTCTGAGTCACCCCTGATGTGCAGGGCTTCCATGATCTTGAATCTGGGATCCATACTTAGTTCTCTACCCTCACAAACCCAGAGTCACATGGCATATCCAGAGGGCTCCAACTGAGCCCAGTTTGCATTCTGGGGTGACCCCCTACTCCTTCCTTGTTCTTGCCCTTGGGTCTCCCTACAGGGGGAGAGAGCAACACTTCCTGTAGGGGCTGCTTCTTTTTTGCCCCCACAGTATGTTAGTCACCAGAGACCCTGGGCCTGGTGCACAGTATCCCTGGATCTCAGCTCTGGTTTCAGCAACTCTGGACTGCAGTGTTCCTTGACCTCCATGTACCTGGGTTGTGTCCTTGGCATTCACAGCATGCCTGTGTCACAGGGCACCGTGTGCTGCATGCAGTTTACTTCAGTGACAGGTGCCCCTTACACTTGGCACCCATTGGCCATAATGCATCATAATCACAGCGTGCTGGGATCACAGTGTTCTTTGGTGCCCATATGCTTTGGTTCTGGCATAATGGCCCCAGGTTCCCCTTGACATGGCATGGTGCTGTCATGATCTCATGGTGTGCTTCATTCACAGTGTGTCTCGGCCAAATGTGCTGATCTGTTGTGCCTATGTCTATGTGGATGGGTCACAGCAGCTCTTGGTGACATGGTCTCTGTCCCTATATATCTGGATCAAAGTGGCTATGTAGGATAAATGAGTTGTCTGGCTTTTCCTCCATTAACCTCTATGATCAGCTCCTGTGGTATTGTGCTCTCCCTATAACTGCACATGCCTGGCCCAGTGGGTGGGTGTTCTCACGTGTAAGTGGGCTCACCTGGGTCTGGGAGGAAAGGATAAAAGGACGGCATGAGCTTCAGTGTCGCCCCCACCCCCAGCCACCACCCCCAAGAGAGCATGAGGAGCAGGGAGGGAAGAGAGAGGCAAGCAAAGCAGAGAAAATGCAAACAAACAACAACAAAAACACCAGAGAGAAAAAAGAGGCCTGGAGAAGAGCATAACGATTCCTGGGGGTGGGGAGCTAGACTGCCTACCAGCCCCACTTCCCCACCAGGCCCTGCCCCTGCCCCGGCCCCAGGCTATGCCCAGCTTGGTGTGTCTCTGTAACTGCTAGAATAAAAAATCTATCCATGTTGAGATAGCTGCACCATAATTGGTGTCAGGAACAGGCTGCTCGCTACAGCCTAGCATGCCTTGTTTGTTACATACATGATGGTCACACAGCACACCTGGGTTACTGTGTATCACACCTGGGTTACTATGTGTCTGGGTGATGGTTCATCTGTGTCACAGTGTTATGTGGCTACAATTACAATGTGACTTCTATTCCCAAAGTAATCGCAACTAAATAGTCTCTTAGGTTTTCTTGCCATGAGAAGTAGGAGGGGAGGGGAGGGCTTGTGGAAGTGAAAGAGAGATATTGTTTGAGTAACTAAAAGTTACTCAAAGTCATGTGGGTATGCATAGTAAATAAATTTGTGCTCCAGAAAGTCCAAGTGGATATTTTGGAAATATTTTTGCTAGTTCACAGAAGACAGCAAAAGGAGTTACAGTTTCTGTGGGTAGCGGGATTGCAGTCCACTTTGATTCTTTGTGAGTTCGTGTATTGTTCTTTAAAATAATCCTTATTAATTTACTTTATGACAAAGAAAGTCTTTTATTCTTTAAGAATATTTCCAATGTCACAACAACAGGGTCATCTTGCCAGATGGTTGCCAGAATCAATCACTTCTTTCTTTGGCATCTAAGCACTGTTTCTGTCATCCTTGGGGTCCACACTAAAGGAATGATAGCAGCAGGCAAGAATCTGTCCCTTCATCTTTGTCACCATTATCTCTTTCAAAACCTGATTTTCCTTCCTCAACAAAATGTGATAGCACATTCTATTCATGAACTACTCAGGGAACATTTGTTGAATTATTTGCAGTTCCCTGTACCAATTCCAGAAAACAGAGACAAAGGTGTAGAGTTCATTTTCTTATTTTACTTCCTGCACACTGAAATGCAACTAAAACTGGTAGAGAGCAGGTGAAAATCAGAAGAGGCCACCCACACCACCCACATTGGCCCAGTGCAAATAAATAAAGTTTCATGGATCCTCTACCTCAGTAGAAACTAATGTTCATCCCTAGAGTTGATCCCTAGACACCGGCCCTGGGATTATTCAAATAATATCAGCATATGAAAATAATATGAAATGTTTGGTATTAAGAATATGAAAATAAGAATATGAATGTTTAGTTTTACCTGTGGGACCCTGAACCCAGTCTTTAAATTATTAGTTTTCTGAATCAATATTTTATTTCCCTTGACCTCCACAGTTAAAATTTTGGTGACAAAGATTGTACTTATTTTATTAACTGTATTTTGCAAGTGAGGGAATAATTTCCAGAAACATTCAGAATTGTGCCAAATTCTCTGTCATTCAATAGTGAATATCTCCAGACATTTAAAAAAAAATGAGTTCCTGAAAAGCTCAGTTTTGAATCTTAAAACTTAAGATTCATTAGTTCATTCCTTTCTAATGTTACCCTCTGAAAGTTGCTAAGAATTCTTGACCATATTTACTAAGTACTAAATTGTACAGACAATAATTACATCGTTAAAGAGTTAGCTTGCTTCTGACACATTGGTCTTTTAAGTTGTAGCCAATAGGAATGGAGAATTTATGAGTTATCTCTGGTGTTTAGAAAGCATTGTTAGTGGATTTGCATTGTCTGAGCTTAATCTGAGCGTAGCATGTGGATCTAGTGTGATAAGAACACTGGCATTCAAATTCACAAGCTCAAACTGAAAATTATTCATCAGAGAATTAAGAAATAATAAGTGACCAACTGTATACCAATCATGACCTAATTTCTTAAATAGACTTTTATTTCAATTGTAAAATCCATCATGGATATCTTGGTTCTCGATTAACTAAAGTTCTTACATTTTTGCTAAGAATGATTGTCACCTAATTCTTGTCTCTAAACTCACCTCTACCCTACCATAAGAATAACTACTTTTGATCCTTACCCTTCATTAAGATACAATTTGCAACCTCTCTTCATTGCCACATTCCTTGGTAACTTAGCTGACATTTGTCTTCATCACTAAGGCATGTGGGTCATTTTAATAAATCATGAGAACAAAATTCTGGAAAAATCAGGGAAGATGGCAGGTGTTAGGAATTGATGGGAACTGGAAAAGCATGTAAGGCTACTACATCATTTGATAAGGTAGGGAAGTTTACTTTTTGTTTATTTTAAATAAACAAATAAAGAGGGAGAAGCAAATGTCATTAAAATTTTAGTGTTAATTTCCAAAAGAACAAAAACTTAACCAGAAGATTCCAAATTATTAAGCAGTCTTGGTCCAGGAGTTTCTTGGGAGATGCAAAATTTTTAATGGGTTAACTCCAAAGCATCTAAGACAGCTGCTAGCACAGCAGTTGCTTATGAATGTTTTCAGAAACAAAGATGAGAGAATACATATAACAATCTACAGTGTGTTGCTATACAAACTTCAACTCTAAACTGTACAGCTGTTAAGATTAAGGACTGCTATGCGGTACCAAGCTGTATTGTTGGAAAGCTGGAGGCAGAAGTGTGAGGAGGGCACTTGGTGTGAAGGGTAGCTGGGATCAGTGTGTGAAAGGTTGTAGGTAGTGTAACTAGGAATTAAAGGTTAGCTTTAGAAGCTTTTAAAAAAGAGTGACTGACTCACATCTATTTTAGAAAAATAATTCTGCTACCAGTGAAATAATAAATTGGGCAAAAGCAAGACAAGTGACAGCTAAAAGAGACAGATAAGGGCTTGAACTTGGCTGTGGTAATAGGATAAAAGGAAAGGTATAAAGGAAGAAAATTCGGGTGCAGAATTCAAGAGCAATGCTGATCACTAATGATTAAATAAGAAAGGGAGTACCAAAACTAGAATTGTTCTGGGATGTGTGTGAGTGAAGAAAATTAATGATCAGCTTGTTCTAGGGCATGCTGAGTAAAGAGCATGTAGTACTGGTAGTTCACTGAGCACTAGCTACAAAACATTGCCATCTACATGGTCCCTAATCAGCAAGAGCATTTAACACATTATTTTAAGTATCTACTTATGAACCTGCCTCTTTTTGCTCTGATAATTAGGACAAAGATTATTTTACTCATTTTCACATCACGATACAAAAATATCCAGCTGAGTATATACAAAAACTGTGATAGCTGATTGTCTTGTTACCAAATTTCACCTCTGAGGTGTGTAGATAGTACAAAACAAAGCCTTACGCAGAAATAGTAAGATGAAAATGACAATAATCTTGTATTGGGTGTTCAGCTAAAATCTGATTTAAGAAAACTTAAACTTGTTAAATTAGTAGACAAAAATCAAACATGAAATCCAACAGATGAAAAACTGTAGAATTCAACAATTCTAACATTTGTGAATTGCTGGGCTTATTCTCTAAGATTCTCAAAAATGACTTTAAAATTATATTCTAATAAAGGGTTGCACGTGAATGATTATATTTTCTTCTATTCACAGATATCATAAGGGGTGGATGTGGAGTCCGTGAAATAGAATTCAGATACTTGACTAAGAAGAGTAGGAATGGAAAACAAGTTGCAATAGTAAGAATTTGATAAATTGTAACATTTCAATTTAAAGTACTGGCTTGCTCAAATTCTTATCTTGATTATGCACCTCAACTAAAATTCAAATGTCTTCATTAAAAGATATCAGAAGTCAGATTTCATAGAAAAAAACCAAATGATCTAAAATTTTAGCATAATTCAGAAAATGTATGTGGGAAAACCCTTTTCTCTAATAAAAGGAAATACCAACTAATGTACCTTTATGACATTTTGGCTCAAATCTGAAATCTGAAGACTATTTCAGACCATCTTATATATTAATACCTAGTGGAAAGATAAGTTCTGGTAACTGGATAATTATGGAGTATTGAAATCATTCATGAAGAAGCCTCTTTGAAAACTCATTGTTCATTGGGAAGAATCTTGTGTTATTCACTCTTAATAGAATGCTTTGTTTCACTCCATGATTTGCACTATTTCACAGTCAACAGGATATTCTGATGAAATTTTAACAAAAAGATTAATCTTTAAATGTCATAGAAATAGTCAGCTAAGATCCTCTTACACAAGTCAATAGTTGTAGATTCCAAGGGAGATTGTGTGTGGGGAAATGGGGGAATCAGCAGTCATTCTGCAATTACATCTGGAAAGTACCAGTGTATCATACTTACTGTAATGCTGGTTATAAATTTCTTTCTATCACTGTTAATGAAAAGGGCTAGCACCTCTAAGGTATGTACAAAGACTCAATCACTTTCCTTTTATCAATCTTTAAACTACAGAGCCATTGGTTTTATTCTGAGAAATTGTAGGTTTCTTCCTATAGAAGTGCTATGAAAATAAAGTGAAAATATTTCAAGGATATTTAATTTTGAAAAAATGTTGCCACATTTAAGATATATTTCTTCCCCAATAATTAAAAGACATAGTATAGTACTTATTAGCATAAATAATGGGATTAAGAAAAAACTACATTTATGAACACCTATTATGTTGCACAGGATTTAGCTTCGTGTCAGAAAGCACAGAAAGATTAAACTGGAATTTTTTAAAGTCTCCCTCATAAATAAGCCAAGTAACCTGACATTTATCTACATTTTCTTTGAATTTACACTATTTTAGGGTATCTTAATACCTACTAGACTCATTTTAATTCACTGTGCAGTCTCAAAATTATATTCTTTTCATACAAATGTCAAGGAAATTGAGTTCCTTCTCTTCTTCCAGACAGCAAAGATTGTATGTAATCCGTAATTTTCAGCACATAAGCACATAAGGGAGGGAGGGAAATCATATTGATGTGGAGTGAATCTAGTTTTTTAATTTCAGGTGCTAGTGATTTAAACCTCTGTGCTTACGTCTGAAAAAATGAAATCTTTTAAAAGAAGTTCCTAATTATTGAACAGACCCCTATCAACGCTTGCATCACATCTGGCAATAATGAAGATAAATTAACAATACAATTTTGAAAATCTGGCAGTTTGATAAAACCAAAGCATACGAAATCACTTCTCTGCACTGAGTCATTGGTGGTCTAAGAAGAGATCAACTTCCTGGCTTAGACTTGTCTAAATTAAAGGAGTAAAATTTCCCTGCAATCTGGGTTCCAGGTTTCTGGCTAACAAACTACAAAGCTCTAAACTCACGAGGCAGGAAAACTACTCCCAAAGATATCCTCTGAGAAGAAATGCTGCTCTTAAATAGTTGCCTTCAATTTAGTTCAAAAGAACTGACAATAGCATAAACTCACAACTTCAATGAGTTAGATTTAAAGATTAATGTGTTACATTAACTCCTTTTGTGCCAATTTATCTTCGAGTTTTTTTTAAACTATGCAGATGAACAGGGACTTACTAAGAAAAATGCAGTTCCATCCCCTGAATTATGAAACTTAATAAACTTTTTCATTTAATGACTTCAGTCTGTCACTTAGTTTTGAAAATACTGACTATATTCATTTCTGTGTGTTTATGCCAGACATTTTCACCTGAATACTGTTTAAAAGAAGTATTTTCAAAGTTTATGTGCTCAACAGATTTTATATTTAGTTTTTAACAGGTACAGCTGTGCTGACCAAATTAGGAAAATATTTGAATTTTTGAATGTTAGAGAATAAAAGTATCTTTAATGTAAGAACTGTTCACCAGCACAAAATCAAAAGGAACAGCAAAGAATCCTACCAGTATCCTATTATGACTGGAACAATGGATGGAAATCTACCTCTGCTATAACCATCTGAGCAATAAAAATGCGCAATAAACCACTCTGCTTTTAGGAAGAATGGGATGGTGAACATGCGGCTATTTGGAAAAGCATATAGCATCAGACCACAGAGGCATTATGATAATTAAGGAAACAAGCTTTAGCGGTGATTTTTAAGCAATGGTATGTACTATGTTACATCAGACTGCAATAACAAATCTCTTCCTATTTGTGGAATTAGAGTTAAATGTTAGGTACATTTACTATAACTCAAGTTTTTGCAGCTCCTTCCCATTTACATCTTTTACACATGTGAATTTGATTTGAATTTGTAGTACAACTCTGGAAGGTTGGCAAAGTAGTTGTTTTCTTCTCTTTTTTTGCTCATATTTTTATGCGCTGAATACAACTTTCATCCATGAAGGCATGATGATATGAAATAATTAAGTCCACAATATGTTGAAAGCGATAAAAATCATTGTGTAGATGGGGCTTAGGATCAAACTGACACAATTTATTAAATGTAATGTGCAAAAAAAAAGTGGCCTCTATCAAAAAAAGGTAAAAAGACAGGTATTATTTAAAATGCTTTAGTATTCATTTTCAATAAAAAGAAATCTGGCATTATAAAAATACATAAAATACTCATGGGTTTATACCATTAATTTACATATGATACTTTTTTTTTGCATAAAACAAAGTTATAGTTTTAAAAGGTATTCTTAATATGAAAGGTAATCCCAGTATAAAATTTTACCTTTTTTGTAATTTTGGTCCATCAGTATAAATAAGACTTTTTTTTTTTACCATTTTAAAATTCATAACTCCATTTAAAAACATAGGATTTTGCTCTCTTTTAAATAAAAGTCCATATGAGGTAGTATGTTAGAACTTTCCTTTGGTTCCATTCAGTCTATGTGTTCAAGTCATAGGACTGAAAATGTGGAGTCCTGTGGTTTTCCAAGGTCTGTTTATAGGTACATGTGTGATTTTCTTGTTGAAAATCTGTCCTTTCTTTCCCATCTTCCTCTGATTCAGAGTCCAAGTCCAGGGAAGAATGAGTTTTCAAGTGAAAGGTTCTTGGCTGACAATCTGATGGCTGAGCAAGACTTGAAAAGGCTTCCAGCGGAGGTCTCCTCAGAGGCTTTCCAAATGTTCCTGGAAGAAAGAAACCCTTGAGCTTTTGCATCCTTTCACCAACATGTAAATCAACAAATGCATTTCCAGTGAAGAAACATCCAATCCTGTGAACACAGAAAAGTTGTTCCCACAAGTGCACAAGTGTTTAGGTTCAGTATGCATCTGTATCATGGAGAGAGGATTATAGGACGGAGCTGAGGATCTCAGTGCCCCTCTGGTTTCTATTCCCTGCATCCATCCTTATCATGTCTCATCATCTACACTAATATTAATCGTGGGCACTCAAGTGCCCTTTATAAGTTCTCTCAGATCCTAGAGCTTGAGAACTGAAAAGCTCATGGCTCTCTAGGCGAGGCATTTGAGTAACTTACAAATTAACTGTGCCCGCATAAATCGGAAGTTTGTTTCAAAATCAGTTTTTTGAAACTGATAAACTTAACATGGTACCTACACACATGCTGATTTTTTATGAGGTCCCTGAAATGCACATAACGCTATAAGGCAATGCTATTTCAATTTAAAAGATGAAAGGAAAATCATCCTCGTGAGCTTTTCCCTTCTTTAGTAGCAAAATATTATTCAGTTGGCTCAAATTCTTACCTCAGTTGTACAAAAGATGTTTTCTTTTCCAAAAAGACAAAGGCATACAAATAATTATAGCATGACAAGACAAGACATGGACAAAGTATTCTAAAATTCTACTTTTTTTTAAACAAGCTGAGGCCCATTTTTTCATCTCGCCATGGTTTCAGTTCTACACCACTGTTCCCAAGTACTGGATGAAAACACCCACAAATGCATCTCGGTGCCAGCCAGCACCACCAGCTAAGGCTGAGGGTTCTGGGAGCCACCTTTGCCAAAGATGGTCCAGGTTAGCCAAAGAGCAGCTGTTTTGCCAGGTCAGATGCGCCCACTGCTAGACTGTGAGCTGCAAGCCACCAGACTTCCCAAACCACAATCATGCCGAGCACATGACTCCACCCCAAAGGCTGGGGAAGCCCAAAACCACTTTTTCCACATGGCTGACAAAGTGAGCTCCTAAGTCTCTCCCAATCGCTTGTCTTCTAGAGGATACCACACACAGTGTTAGCCCGAAAGCTCCGAAGGCTTAGTTATGGATTAAACACGTAATCAAATAAAATCCCCCACATCTGACTCTGCTTTTAGCAACATGTATACTAACTAATAGGAGGTCAAGATAGGATCATTAAAAAGAAACCAAAAAACATTTCTTTGACATGCAACTTGGAATATGGGTCCTGAGCGAAAGTATTAAATAATTTAACAAACTTACCCATGAAGGAATTATTTGAAGTCACTGATGTTAGCTCTGGACTTGGACTAAAATCTACAGAGGATTTGTTCAGGCATAAATTTTTCATTCCAGGTCCTTCACTTTGAGAGTACGTGGAGTTGATTAACTTCCTCACATGGGAAGGCCAAGTTCCATCGCTGACACTCTGCTGACAGGGTTCTTCTGAAGGGTGAGGACATGAGTAGCACTCCTTTTTCCTTATGTAACCAGGTTCATAGTGGTCCATTAAAGCTGTTCTCAGGTCAGAACTGCAGCCTTTTTTCATTTGGGGACAGTGCAGAAGGAGATAGAGTAAGTACGTCTAAAAGTCATTTCTGGAACCAGTGTAGAATTTAGACAAGAAGTCACATACCTGTATGGTAGGCCTCAAAAGGATCCGGGCCATAGACATTCCCCTTCAAATACACAGGGCCTGGAGAGCCCAAAAAGGGGCAAAGGAATGGATCCGTGGTGGCTTCCATGTCAGCTTCGCTGCTGTTGTCAACATGACAGGTCCCTGTAAAACAGAGATCTTGGTCACTGTGTTAGTTTTATTCAGACCTTTCAACATTCTCTCCACTTGTGGCACTTATCACATTTATAAAGTTTAGATAGAATATCACAAGAAAAATTTTACACTAGCATTTAAAAATATTTATTGAGATCTAAGGATTTTTGAGTATATCTGTGATGTCTAACAATAAAAGAGGCCTTGTTTAACCATTGGTTGACTAGTGGGTATGTTAATCTCACTATTGGTCCCACCTGATTTCCAAGGTAAGAGATCTTGCATGGATCCTGTAGCCAAAGCCATCATGGTCCAAACCCCATGGTAACATCAGCCCCCCTTTTCCTCCACAGGTTACTAGGACCAGGCACTCACAAAAAAACCCAAAGACTTCTTGATGCCCAGCTCAATGATGGGCTCAGCAAAAAAAATAACCCTATCATCATTATTTGAGCCAAACAACCCAGAAGTGATATGCGAGTTGTTAATGGACACAGTGTTGAAGGCCAAGGGATAGCAGGGGTTATCTCTGTGTGCAGAGAAGTGAGGGAGTGCAGTCAGAGGCAGGGGTGTTTCAGATGGCAGATATTAAGAATGGAACTCAGTTAACGCTGATGGCCTCTAGTTGCTCAATGAGACCAAACTTCAATCTCAGTATACAGGTGACTAGGCATGACTCTGCTCAGTTCAGTCCCTTTAGGTGTTTGAAAATGTCCTTTCAGTAAGCCCTGCTGTGTATGAATAAGCCTGCTCTTTGCAACTAAATTACTCTAACCACAATATCCACTTGTACGCTCAGTTCTCTTCTTCCATCTCCACACCCTTGGCCACCTCCCTGCCAAATGCTCCCTTAACTATTTAATTTTTCCTCTTAACCACTGACTGCACACCTGAAAACAAATATTCTTCCCTCCTAGCCTACAGAGTCATTAGCTCATTAGCTCAATTAGTTGTTAGCTCAATAAATGCTTGTGGGAAAAAATGGTGATGTCTGAAAATAATGTCAATAGCTTCTGTATGCTGAGCCCAGAGTAAGTGGCAAGCACCACATAGTTTCCCATATCATTTTACTTAATTTTACAAAAATCTAACAAGGAAGTGCTGCCCGAATATTCATGGGTATGCCAGCAGCAGGTCTTGAACTAAAAAGCCTGTGCCCTTGTGTTATGCTGCTGCCAATATTCTTCAGATGCGATCATTCTTAAAGCGAGTCAGAATAAGACTCTCTAATAGAAGAATGTTTATATCATTTGATATAAAGCCATTTTAAAGACATTTTAAGACCATGTAGGAAGCCAGTTAACACCATTTAAATAAATAAGGAGAATGTTCAAGGCTGAAGAACATTTACCATTTATGATGTTACATTTCATGAAGCAGTTAAATTTTACTTTAACTTATTTATCATCTTCCATTGTCAGAGACAAAGATGTTTCTAGTTTTTAAAAGAAGCACGAAATGCTCTTTCATTTCACAGCTTTCCTCACGATCTTGGGCCGGTCCTAAATATATCAATCTATCAATTCCTAGTGAAAACTATATCCCTATTTGAGCCTTCCATAAGATTTCAAAATAGCTACAGCTCATGCTCATTTTAAACACTTACCATTACTGTCATGCTGTGATAAGAAAAATCCACCTCCTGAAGAAGTGACAAACTGATGGTGGCTTCCACTCTCTGAGGAGACATACCCATCCTGTCTGTCAGCTAATGTTCCCTGGGATGACAAATAGCTCGGAATATCTGCTGGCAAGTTGGTCTCATCTATAATCAAACAGCAGCATTTTATTAACCAAGAATGATCATAATTGTCCCAGAGGCCTCTCTGATGAACCTTGCAACAAACCAAATAAATCTACTGTGAAGTCATCTTGACTGTGTGATATTCATGTAGGGCAAAGCAGGGCACTGCTATTCTAGGATTTGTGAGTTGCTGCTATTCTAGGCCTTTGAGTTGTCCCTCCCAATTTGTGAAAACAAGTCATGTTTAAAAAGATAAGGGCTTAGGAATTTTCATCTAGTTGTATTTAAGTTCTTGAATTTAACGATTTCTGACACATTCCTGACAATATTATGTGTCTACACAGATTCCACATGTTAGTCAAGTCAGGACCTCTCTCCCAAGAATAACCAACTCCCCCAGTGGAAGTTGTGTACACACCCAGTCACCACAGCAGAGTAAGTCTCATGCCTGAGTGTTGCTCCTGGGACTCCTTCCCGTACTGGAACAAACCTGGACTGTCTGTTTCACTCTGTGATTTCCTCTGTAGTTAACAGCCAACAGAATATTCTGATGAGGTTTTAACAAAAAGATTAATCTTTAAATGTCAGCTACATACGGGCCAGGGTGTTATTTTTAACAAACTATGTTTCTGCAGCTTGAATCAAATGAGTCACCCTTCTGACATGACCCCAGACTGCAAGACACACATTTTAGAAGAAAATCACCACAGGACCACAAGCACACATGATGCTGGTACCTTGTGCCAAGCTCGTGTTTACACACCTGTGTTGGTAATGCTGCAGTCCTCGTTCCTCCGCCTTGTGTGGTATATGATGACCACCCACACGAGCGACGTGCCCACCACACAGCATACCACCGCTATGATCACGACACCCACGGTGGCCCATGCGTCATCATTTAACGACGAGGCAGTCATCTGAGGGGAGTCGCAGGTGGGAGTGGGGATCACACTGAGGCGCACGTTGCCTCGCTCGGTGCCCAGGGTGTTGGACATCTCACATGTGTACTTCCCAGCGTCGCTGATATCCGAGTCCACAATGATCAGAAGCTGATTGCCTGCTGCAAAAAAGTGCCTCTCGGTGACCACCAAAGGACTGTCATCCTTGGTCCAGTTCAGCCGGGGTGGGGGGCTGCCCCCCGCGATGCACTGCAGCACAGCCGTCTCTCCCTTGGTTACAGTCCGGTCTAACAGGGGCCGCAGAAATGATGGCGTTTCTGCAAAGACAGGGACTGGTTTTTAATCTCCTAAATGAGATTCAGTTTTGTGAATCACAGCACACAGCACCAACATGCATTCAAACTGAAATCTAATATTTTAATCTCCAAACTTCTGTCACGTGCTTCTTCAGGAACATGAACGCATTCCCAACACTGGGGATTGTGTGTCGTTCTTTGGCTGTCATGTGCTGCTAATGAAGGTTAAGAATAATGTTCCTTCATTGTTTTAAATTTCAATCCCCCTTACTCTTGACAAGGTTGTAGAATGGTGTGTGGAAGGCCAAGCCAAACATTTAGACTTCTTTAAAAATAAAAAATGCTCTAAAAGAATTTCAGGCAGAGTGCTGAGAAAAAAAAAAAATCAGAATGCTTAAATGTTTAGAGGGAAACTTTTCGGTTTTGATGTTTAAGTCTATGTTGAAACTCTGCAAATAGTCTTTAATGATTGAGTGTTAATGGGTTATTTTAATCAACACTTTTAAAAGACACATGTATGATTAACACAGGCACATTTCTATAAGGCACTTGTTTAGGTAAAAGTCAGGCTGATTTTGAGAATGGTATGGCAGACTGAGGAGAGAGCAGACTGTTCCCAATTAGCTCATGTCTATTTTATAACAAATTCTTTACAGGACTAGGGTGGAGGTTGCAAAATGGAGAGTACACAGAGAAAGGTGAGGTTACAAAAAAGAAACTTATCAAAGCTTTTATGTTTCTCCTTTCCTGAAAACTGAGTGAGCACATTTACCCTGGCCCCATGCAGGCCTGTAACACATGCCTGACTTCCAGGCCTGAGAAGTCACGTATCGATGTCTTCAGGACAGGGAGATACCCTATGGCTTCTCCTCATCCTCACAACTGCTGGCACTTAGGTCCTCTGGGTGAGCTAGTATCTGCAGACCCATTTGTATCACAGATTCTGGAGATAGCCACCCACCTAGGACAGTCAGAGTTGCATTTGCAGATATGCTGCCTGCACTGTTCTGAGCTGTGCAGCTATACACCCCGATGTCCTCTATCTTCACGTCCACAATGAAGAACACGTCATCCTCAGGCATCACGTGCATGCGTCGCTCTCTTGCTGCTGGGAAGTCCGTACCCCCATCTTTCTGCCAGGCTATCTGTGGGGCTGGGTAGCCTAGGGCAGCACACTCCAGGCGCGCCATGGCCCCAGCACGGATGGTGAGGTCCATGGGGGTCTTGGTGAAGGACGGAAGCACTGAAAGCAGAAAAGCAACCTGGGCGTTAGTGCCGCAGTCTTCTAAATGTTCGCTCTGAATTTCTTTTTTTGGTTTGTTTTTAATGCTGCCAAACATTCCTGACATATGGCAGGGTTATATTCAATTACAAGGAAACTAAAGTTGTGATGGTGAGATTAAACAACTCCTTCAAGGTTATAAATGTACACAAACAATAGAACCGGGATTTAAAACAGATTCTCAAGACTGAAGGCCCTTTCTGCTATTTTCTGGTCACTAATTATCTATGAGATAATGAATTATCTTTGTGCTGGGACAACTCCATCTTTTTTTTTTTTTTAAGTTTTTTCTGGCTTCTAACTTTAGATATATATTTTGTCCTACAATTTTAAATTCAAAATTGTTCTTTGTTGGGTCTCGGTGATACCATTTGCAGAATGAAGGCATTAATTGATGATATCCATATTCTTCTACCATGGAACAAATAATAAGGTAGCAGGTACCAACTGTTTACCAGCATACAAAGCAACTATTAGTAGTAGCTCTAACACTTAACTGCATTTACTGAGCACTTACTTTACACCAAAGTCTTCTCACAAATTATTCTACCGAATAATTACCATTTCTCCACGAGATAGGTACTATTATACCTAACTGAAAAATATGCAAATGCAGGCACAGAGAGATTCAGTAACTTTTTAAGAATTACACAGCTATAAATAGAAATGGCAGGATTCAAACCCACGTCTTTGAGTTAACATTGGGAAGGCTTTAACAATATACTTGGACCACTCATATCAGACTGGTACAAAAAATATGGTACCCATATCAGACCAGGGACTCTTTAATAAGAGTGAAAAATGCCTGATCTGTCTCTATATTATCTATGCTAAGCATGGTGTCTTTACCACAATAAATGTTTAGATACAAATAAACGGGACTTTTTAAATCTGTGGTATTGAGAGATCAGGAAGAAATAGGGAAAGGAACAGGAAGGGTCTGGTGGGAAATGATGAAATTGGACTGGGTTAGAAATAAGATTAGACTGGGTTAGAAATAAGAGGAACCAAGTACTCTCTAAAAGTTGTTTTTAAATGTAAAAGGAAAAATCAAATCACATACTATTTACTGTAAGCTTGGCCTTGACAGAGTAGGATGAACCAAAGTGATTGGAGATGACACACTGATATTTCCCTTCACTGGCAAATTCTACATTGCGTAGCCGGAGAATGGTGGTATACTCCATCACCTCGCCACCCTGGGCCCGGAGGTGTGCATAGTTTTCCATTTCAGCATCATGCAGTAGTTCATTGTCTTTTTTCCAAGCGAAAGTCATTGGGGAATCACTGCTGCTAGCTGCTGAGCAGATAAAACTCAAATTGGAACCTTTTAATGCCGACTGCGTTTCTGGCTGAACCGTGATCTGGGGTTTAGGAAAATCATCTGTCCAAAATAGAAAGGAGGAAACAAAACAATTTTAAGGCTTGAGAGTCCAAAATGCTAGTCCAATTTGAACACCAAGAAATTCAAAACAAACAGTGGCTTAAGTTTTACCTTTTGTGTATGTTTTACAGATGGACTACCAGTGTTGAAATGACACTCTGAGAGAGTATTTACAAAATGATTTCTTCATTTCAAGTAGAGACTGTATTTACCACTGGTTCCTAACAGAGAGGCAGCTGTGATTTTGGAACTACAGTTTATGCTAGACCTCTGGCACTTTTTTAATACAATGTAAAAAGAACTCCATCATGCAGCTTCCAGGCACAGGATCACCTTTAAATGTTATACTATCAGGAACTGCGATGTCCCCCCTGTTCTCCACAAAGAGGCAGCAGTGAAATGAAGAAATCAACAACAGCAATGACAATCGATGTCAATAAAAACTGCAATTAATATCCTATTTACCAAAAACAGAACCCACGCTACTTTTTAGATAGGGCTGTGGGGGAACGTCCCATCTCGAAAGAAAAAGCATCTGCAGGGCTGGCTTTGTGACACTGGCTTCAGAGTTGAGTCCTAAGCGCATAATCAATCAGGCCATTGTGATGCATGTCAGAGCTGCGTTATAATTACAGCTGAGGGACTCTTTCATCCAAACACTTATTTTCAGTTCTCTGTTATTTTTTGGAAAAGTTACCTTTTTCGACTTCAGTTTCTAAGAGATGGTGTAAACCCAGGAAAAAAAGCATCTTAAACATCTTAGATCAACCCAAAGGTATATAATCTTTGGGAGTTCTGCAGAAAGTCTGTGTGTGTATATGTGTGTTGAGAGAGAGAGAAGTAGAGAGAGAAAGAAGAATAGGATGTGGGGGATACTGGTAACTCCAGTGCCACTACTTTTCAATGCCTGATTTGCATCTTGTGATCAGCCTAGTTTCTTCAGTATGATGATTCCAAAATTCTCATCTAATAAATCAGAGTTACAATTGGAGTGAAGAAAATTTATTCATATTGTGTGTGTGTTTATACACACACATGCGCGCGCACACACACACACACACACACACACACACACACACACACACACACACACACACACACAAAGTAAGAGAGACTTGACATCTTGGGACCAGAGAATTGTGACTTAAGAATCATGGGAAAGGAATTGCTGAGGCCTTTTGAGATGAAGGCCAAACTCTTATTTAGATCCAAAAGCTACATCAGAAGTTTTATTTCTAGAACTGCTGGCACTGTTTAATGCTGCAACCTAAAATAAAACGTATTTTCTTTGTACTTGACTAAACAATCGTAGGCAAAACAGTTTTAAATAAAAATATAAAGGCCAATGTAAACTATGGTTTTGTAATATCTTAGCACGGATGTTAAAATATAGGACAATTTTGATTTCATGTTTTATACACACACATTTATTGTTTACAAAAGCATCCATGGCAGCTTACAGTAAACAGTGGTTGGTGTAGTAGAAGACAGCTCCAAGAAAATGAAAACTTGGGAGCTTTGATTGAGATCTGCTAACTTTTTGTGCTGAGTTCAGATAAGCAGATTCTAAGGCTGAGATTCTTGGGTGTTAAAACAGACCTTAAATTTATTTATTATAAATTCAAACTGTCAATGATTTATCCAGCAACAGTTAAATTTTCAGCCACCCACATAAATTGCTAGCTCCTATTTTTCTCTTTCCACGCCACATGAATATCATTTGCCCAGTAAACCCATTTAGTTCATTCAGTCTCTCCATAAGCTCAGATGGATCTCCCAATAATCCCCAGCATTGGGAAGAGCAGAGAACAAGCAGAAACCCCATTCCACAGATGCTGAGACAGAGATTTACAGAATTTAAGTAGAGGGTTAAACTAGCCATAAATTCTCCAAAGATCCATGATTCACATCAGTCTCCTCTCACTGAACTGATCCAATGCCATTAAAAGAAAAGAAAATGTAGAAAACACTTTCTTATCTATAAAATTAAAATAGGCACAAACAGCTTAACAATACCCACAGCCCTCAGACCTGCTGGAGCAGCCAGGGAGGGGAGGTGGTGGGGGACCCCCGGGGATTACAATGATGTGAAATATATGTATGTATAAATAAATTATTAAAAAAATAAATTAGGCAGAAAGCTATAGATTCATTTTCATCTACTTCAGCAGAATAAAAGCTCTACTTAAAGAATGTAAATTTATTCAAAACATTTCAGATAAATGAGAAAAAAAAATTAACGAAGAAAAGGGTTGGTTATACTCACCACACACAAAGCCATCTGGGCTAACAGCAAAAATACTTCTTCCTTTTAGCAGCTGAGGATGGGCACAACTGGCATTTACAAAGCTCTGAAAGTTGTTTTCCACCACCCACTGTGGGAGCCATTTTAGTTGGCAATCACACAAAAGGCTTGATGTATTTAAATGCCTGAGGAGAGTAATTACATTCAATTTGTTTTGTATGAAATGCAGATTTCTACAAGTAAACTAAACTCAAGCAAATATTAACAAACCAATGAATGCAGAAACCAAATAGACACATCCATGTAACAGATATTCTATAGTCCCTTTTAAAATGCAAGAAATGCAACTAGCACATTTTTCTTCTCTTGTTATAAAAGTGCTGATACAAATACGTTATAACTGAGACCCTGTTATGGTTAGGTACTGGCATGTAAGACTGGCACTACACATTTTAATTGGGATTTCATAACAAAAAGAAGAAAAAGAAATTCCTCTTCTCAATAGAGGGAACAAATAACTGGATGCTTTACTTTCTGGTAGAAAAGTTAAGCAGTGTTACGAATATGCCAGGCACTTTTTATAGACACACCACCTAGGATGACAGACCACAAGATGGTTCCCCCTTCCATGCTTTATTTGAAACTCTTGGAAGGAAAAAGAAAAGCTTACAATTGTTGAAGTTTCTTCATCTGTGAGAATGCATTGCCTTGTAAGGACATGATGGCATTGTCACTCAGGTCTCTGAAAGCAACCAGATCAGACACATCAGGGAGAGCAGCGGTTACTGCATGTGAACAGGTAAAGGGGCTCCCACACCCATCAAATACTGTCTGTGTTGAAATGCACAAACTGGGTTATCTTGAAGAATTTGCTAGGAAGCCTAGGAGAAGTGTGTACTAGAGGCAGAGTCTGTTATGGTGAGAAAGAATTACTGCCTATAACCGTGTATAGAATATTTAACTCACAAGGACCCAAACTTTTTTGTTAAATTATTTCACTGTATTCCTTACTATTCAAATGAACACACATTAGTAACTTAAATACAAAAATGAGATTCCTCATGATGGTCCTTAAAAAAACCATCACACAGGGAATATTTCCTATGAAAGGTACTATGCTAAGTGATTTATCTACATTAGTGTATTTATTCCTCACAGTGATGCAAATATTACCACCTTGTTCCATATGAAAATATATAAGACTGATCCAGTGACTTTCTGTTTCAAAACCTATGCTCTTAATCAGTAGCTTGCTCTGCCACACCCAGCTCACTATTGTACAGACAGACAGTAAGATGTTCAGACATGGTATACTTGCTAAAAAACTAAACACCACCCGCACACTTCAGGCAAGACACTTACAAACTGAGGAGTATTCTGGACTGATTTTATTTCTAACAAGCAGTTTGAATTAAAGTAGTCTCCACAGTGATTATCACTGTTTATCTTTACCATATACAAAAGGGATTTTGATGAGGAAAGTGACAACAAAAGGTAGAATGAAGGAACTAACTCTGAGCAGGGAAAGGGGCTGGGAGAGTCAAGATTCAGAAAACTGAAGCAGAGGTTAAATGCTGCCCTGATCCACTAATTCCACTTTCCCAGAAATGGGAATGGTCAGATGACAAACCCATTTTGGCTTCTTTCCTTTTGAAAACAATTTGTTTTTCAGTAAGTCTAGCAACTCTGGTTTACTCTTGCCAGTTCTGCTCTGCAGAATCTTATTCTCAACCTGAAGTGTTGCACGAGCCTGGCTGACAACCTTAACCTCCCTCCAACCGACAAGTCAGTCAAGAGATGACCAGGTAGGTAGTCCACGCTAAGCTGTTCCTTCCCAACACAGAGCATAACTGAGGGGAAAGATGGGTGTTTTGAACAATAACTTTATCCAAGTTAATAGTCAGGAAGACTTTTGGCTGCTAGTATTCCTTAACAGTCAGAGTGGACGTATCTGTCACCCCTGGCTAGAAGCAGCTGGTTGGGGAAGTGCTTGAGCTAGTCTGACTCCTATCAGGTCTTCTAGTCTCTAGAAGCCATTTCTGACCCAGAGTTACTGTGCATGGTGGGGGCAGAGACAGTGAAAGCAAGAACAGTGAGACACAGGTAGCCAGGGTTGAGTGCTGACTGTCAGTTACTAAATGACGGATTAGTGGCAAAGAGAACAAGAAAAGAGAGAGTGAGGTGGGGGGAATGTACACTTTATAATTAAACAGCAACAACAATAGAACCTCTCAAAGTAGTGTTACAATAACCTAGTCATGTCACTCTTAAGACCTGTGGGAGTTATCTTTCTTGATCTTTAAAATCCAACTCTTCTTCTTAATGGAATTGTTAAACACGCAGAATTCCTTGACTTTGAAATAAAGATAATAATAGCCATTAAATAGTGTTCCTGTGAAGACTAAATTTTACAATATATATAAATGCCTGGCATGATGCCATGTAGTAGATATGTAAGAAATGAGTTTTTTAATTGACTATACTTGAGAAAAATAAGATAAAGTCCTGTAATGATATGTAGCAATATTTCTATATGGAGATTAAAAAGGTAGGGAGAGAAGAGGGAGATGTATAAATGTATTTATGGTACTGAGAAGATACCAACAAGTCTATATTCTAATGTCCTCTTTTTCACAACACAGAAGTAGGCCATCTTAGATTATGTTTAGACTACTCGAATTCTAGCTACTCACAGATGTTCCAGTGCATCCAAACCAGTGAAGGCTTTTTTGGTAATAGATCTAATACGGTTTCCCTGGAGTGTTCTGTGGGGGAGGGGAACGAGAAAAAGAAAATACAAACACAGGTAAACAGTTAATAGAAGTCATTATTATTTGTTAATAATCCTATTTTCTTCAAATATGTAACAGATCCTATATAATATTTCTATGTCAGTCTATTCAGGCACAGAATTCAACACTGACCCAGGAATATGGCAGAGCCCAGCAAAAGCAGAGCTTCAGTAAGCTATTCTAATGATTAAATGAAAGCAGAAATTCTCAAAGTTTTCCTAGGAAGAGGTAAAAGCTTCATTTCAAGTAAATTATATCTTAATTCTAATAAATGAATCAGGAAATGGTGGAGAATTTCTCCTTCTCTCTTTATGGATAACTTGATCAACTATACTGGGGTAGACATAACTTAATTTGAAATTGACATTTTTAAAATGCAGACTTTAGTCTCCACGGTGATATTCTAGTCTCTGTAAGGATATTTTATGACTAAATAAGTATGCTTTTATCCTGTTTAGTATGGTACCTGTGGTAGCATTATCTGCTAACACAGGGTCACTTCATTTAAAAAAATCACTGTAAGTCGGGCATGGTGGCATGTGCCTGTAAGCTGCAGCCTAGGAAGCCATGGCGGGGACCAGGGATTGTGGTTTGAGTCCCGCCCCGGGGCAACATAGTGAGATCTAATTCCAAACAATAGCTGGGTGTGGTGGCATGAGAGCCTGTAATCCCAGCTACCTGGGAAGCTGAGACTGGGGATTGCTTGAGTCTGTGGTACCCTGGGCAACATGGAAGCTGAGACTGGGGATTGCTTGAGTCTGTAGTACCCTGGGCAACATGAGCCTGCAGTTCCACAGGCAAAAATAGCAAGACCTAGTCTCAAAAAAAAAAAAAAAATCACTGTGAGTAGAATGCAATACTGAAAAGTCTCCAAACACTGAATTAAGCAAGTGATTATATTCTTCCAGTGATGATGGCAAGAACTTAATCACTCAAAAAATTGTAAATCCTTATCAAGATACTGAAAAAGAAATTATACTCTCAGTATTAAATAAAACCACTACACCCAAGGAAGGAAAGCAAATTAACACACACCTTGGATAAATGCACTCATTCAGGGAAATGGCAGAGGGCAGCAATCAGGACAAGCATCTATTTCTAATAAGATGCCAACTTGAGGAACTGACTTAAGACAAAATGCTCAGGTCAAAAAGTGAGGCCTATCATACTCACAGCCGCCTCAGTTTGTCAAGGCCAGAGAAAGCTCCATTCATGTCTTCAATAGTCCAAGAAATTTCATTGTTCTTCAGATCCCTAATTAGGAAAAGAAATGTTGGTGAAATGCGTGGGAAGTACACTTAACAACAATACCATCCTTTCTTTAGAGAGGCACACTGACTCAGCAGCTCAGCACCCAAGTGGCATGCAATTTGTAATAACTTCCTTGTAAGTCCCTATATCATCTCAGCCCTCTTCAGAACAATGGAGAATGCGTTCTCTACCATGCCTCATACACCCTGTTCTCCTACTTCAACAACTTTTCAGTTTCTGCTCAAAGTCAGGACAGTTGACTTTGGTTCTAGTCATTCCTCTATAAGATGACTAAATTCTCAGAGATGTGGAGAGTTCGAAAAATACATTAAAGTTTAAAACCACTCTTGCAACGACACCAACAGGAGTTTGCCAAAGCAGACAGTCTGTCTTTCAATTACGTAATGCTTCAAACAGCAAACAGCACAAGTTTCTGACAGTGCAAAAAGCAAAATCCCATTGCACAACATGAAAATGAGCATTGGAGAGAGTTCTCAAAGGTCAATTAATCCAACTCTCTTCTTTCTCTTGAGACACACAGCTCAGGTTGGGATGTAACTGGTATTATGTAACTGGATGTAACTGGTAACAGGCATTGTCCTTTGCTGCCCTTTGTATGTAGTTTTGCTCTGAGTAATTTTTAATCTGCATTTTATAAAGAAAAATTAGTGGATTTAAAATTGTTTTCCTCTTGAGCAGTTACCAACTTCCTGAAGATCCTGAGCAGGCTAAATGCAATCACCCAAACAATCTGATCACTGTCCTTTTTTAATCCCCTTGAGAAACACATATGGATGAAATGGATTTATTTTAATCAAACTGATCTGGGAAAGATTAAGACACTACTTTTGAGGTTGTGCACATTTCATTCACAACAAAGGAAATCTGCTTGGGGAAAAGTGGGCACATTTAGGAACCAATTAGGTTCACTGACAGAGAGCAAAATGTGTAACTTACAAAGTCTTTAACCTGGAAAGGCCCCGGAAGGCACAATCAGCAATGTAGCTGACTCTGTTGTTCCCGATGTGCAGAGTGTCTAGCAGGCTGAGGCCAAGGAAACTTGAGTCATCCAGCCTCGAGAGGTGATTGAAAGTTAGGTCGCTGCAAAGAGAAAAGGCACAAAAACCAAATAACGGCTTTTATTTTCCAATTTAAAATGACCTCTTCTCCCCAAACAGGTTAAAATATATAAGCACAATAATCCTTATTTTAAAACTTTGCCTTCTTCATATCACTCAGATAAACATTATTTTTCATCCCAGTAATGAAGAGAAACACTTTGGCTCTGCTTAAAAACAACCATCATTGCTTTCACCCATAGGCTACAGAAACTAAAACAGCAGAGTTGGCTGCAGCTGATCACAACCAAAATATGACTGGGTTGTGTGTGAAGAAAGCTATCACCGTGGAAACTCTGTTATGAAAATTTCACAGATCAGTGGTAAGACACTCATGCTCTGGCATGATCCCTGCTCTAGACCTGAAGAGAATAAAGGCGACTCACAGCTCACTGAGCTTCTGGCAGAACTCCCAGGCATCAGGGCTGATCCTGTTGATGGCATTTTGGCTGAGATGAAGTTCCTGCAGCATCAGCAAGCCATAGAGCCAGCCTTTGGTAATCTCTGTTAGGTTGTTATGGTCCAGCTGCCTACATTGACAATAAGAATCAAAAGCAGGATCAAAAGTTCATTATCTCATCCTTTCACAGGAGACGTGTGATGACAACCTACCGCCGAGCCCTATTGTCACTAGATGTTTCCCTTTTTCACATAAAGACATCAGCAAAAAAAAAAAAAAAAAAATACCTAGAGCTTATAAATTCTCAGTCACCTGACCTGAAATAAGACTAAGCACCGAATCATAAATATGATTGTAAATGATGAGTCGAAAGTAGGAACTCAAGCTCAAGCTACTGAGTGTCCACCAAGCGTTCCATGGCCCACGTCACCTGATCAGGCATTGGGCAAAGCCACACTTACAAGATTTCCATGTTGCTCAGTCCCCAGAAAGCTCCATCCATAAGTTTTGTTACTCCATTTCTTTGCATTTTCAGAGACTTCAGAGCACCAAGCCCTTGAAATGTGAGCCCATCCACATTTTTAATCTTGTTTCGGTTCAATTCACTGCAATGGATACACCGTTAAAAAATTAGCTTGCAATACAAATTCTGAAGACAATAATAAAATGTGACATTACTAGAGAAAAATAGTCAAACCAGCTCGTGTCAAATTATATTGACTGTTTTACGTTTTTCAACATCTTTACTGAGATGAAATTTATAAGCAGTGAGTGAATTTCCCTCTGCAATGTGTGATGGCTTTTGGAATAATGAAATACTGAAACTAGGCTACACTCTGCTACTGAGTAGTCAGTCCTCTAAGTACAGAAGGAAATAAACTAGTGTTTGTTTCTATATTACCCACAAAGAGAACAATGATTATTACATGAAAATATGAAGTCAATTCAGGGCCAGGGCTGTCAAGTTTATCCTGTTCAGTTTATCGGTGGTTTACTCTCTTGCACGATTCTTTTTATATTTACTACCTTTCTCTTTAAGGCCATAGTTCTCAACCTTGGTTGCACACTGGAATCCCCCAGGGCATCTCCAAAATAACTGAAGCCTGGCTCTCACCCCAGAGGTGCTGCCCCATGTGCCTGTAATGAGCATTAAAGGCTGAAAACCACTATACTGCAACAGATCATGCTACCATTATTACAGATCATGCTATTATTACAGAGACAACTCTTTACAACCACTTAAGCTATCCGAGCCTCCTGGAGCTGTCGGTATTATTCTCATCAAGTGCAGTCACCAAGGGTCGCCCCATGATTCCTTCAGGGCCACAAGGACACCTTTGTGCAGAGGCCATCCCTCTCAGTAACAATCAATGTGCCTTGTTCAGCATGACCCGCACCAGGTGACACTGAGGAATGCTGCTGATTTGGAGATGCTACAACTCAGCTCTCAGAGGAAAGGTGGTTCCATCCTTGCCTCTCCACTGCTTCTGCCATGTTATGGATTTAGGGGCAGATTGTAGAGGATAGGGAAACTATTCATGAGGATAGCTGACTTACAGTTGCTGCAGCTGGGGAAGTTTGAACATCTTGGGTGGGATCACTGAGATTCTGTTCCTATTCAGCTTCAGTACCAGGAGTGTGTTGGCCAAGTTGTCAAAATACCCCGGTTCCATCCAGGTGACTCTGTTGCTATTGATATACCTGTTGAAAGTTTAAAAATGAGCTCCTCCTTCTGATAATTTTGGGAAGTCAAAGTGCAAGTATTCCCTACATTAAAGAATTTCCAGAGAAGCAAAGCATTGCTTATAACAACAGACACTTAAAATAATTACTCTGCAGGCTTTACTCTGACTTTGGTTCACCACATTACTAGGGAAGAGTGACTGGACTATCTGAAAATTTTAAAAGCTGGACAAAGTGATATTCAATTTTCATGAGATTTATGTATTAGTGAAACACAGCAGTGGTTTCATTTTGATTTTTTTTAAAGAAGCATGCTAATCCCCGTATAGTTTTTTTTTTTAGCAAAAAGGTCTAATCTTTGCAAACCAAAATTGTAAGAACAAAATGAAGACTGTAGTTATTCAGGCTTACAGCAAATGTTAAGTCAACAAGAAAGCTATATTTTTGATCTATCAGTAGTAAGATAGGCATGATTTGTTACCCTCCTAAAGCTGATTTAAAAAAAAAAATTATAAAATGACATTTTCTCATAGGTGAAATTCTTTTTGTTAAAGAAAACTTGACTTACAGATATTTTAGATGCAGAGGTGGAAATGCAGTTTTCAGTTCTGAAATATTATTACTGCTCAGGTCCAAGGTTTCAAGGGACTGAAATTGCTTCAGAGGTTCAGGTGATATTTCAACAATTCTGTTTCCAGCTCTAGAATTATAAAACAGCACAGACAACCGAGTTAATGGTATGATAATCTGACAGCTTTTTCATTCTTCAGATTGCTGGAATCAGCACTTTAAAAAGTTAATAGTAATACAATAGCCACTTTAATTGTAAATGATCATATTAGAGCACATGAAAATATTCCCTTATAAATCTGGGATGGATCTAACCACTGATTATCTAAATGCTATGCACTTCAACTGTTTGCTTTTCCGTAGCATTTTTTGCTAATAGTTCCTCACCATTACTTTATTAAATGGTATGTGAAATGACCAGCACTACTCGTTAGCATTCCCAGGCACTGCACATTAGTTCCCTATCCCTTCTTGATTTCTGATCTGATTTCTCTCAGAAAGTGCCGCACTCCAGGTGCTGATGAACTTAAAATAATCATAAAATTAGGACTTTTAAAAAACTGCACTGCAGGGCTCTTTTTTTTGGCTTAAGAAACAGCAGATTTTGAAGTATAACCAGTCTTCAAAACCAGTGGCTAAACTCCAGGGTTGTGAATAGTATAAAAATATTATATAAAAGCACATCCATGAAAAAAATCCCTGGTAGTAATTAGACTTTGAAAATTTTGATATTAACAGTCAAATACCAGACCACAAAGTCCAATAAGATAGCCACACGTGTCTCTTTAAATTCAATTTAAATTAAACGTTAAAATTCATTTTAAATCACGACACATTTCAAGTCTCTAATGGCTGTGACTAGTGGCTATCAAATGGGGAAAATCGGTACATAACAATTTCACCCCTTTGGGAAGTTCTATTGGCGAGGCCTTTATAAGACCACAAAATGAAAAAAAAAATTTAGTTAAAGAAAAAGGGTGCTAAGCCAAAGCTCTTAAGAAGTCATTCACACAACAGCTTTAAGGGAAAAGCCAGCATGCTGGAAAACAGAAATTAAGTTGATGTGCAAATCATCCTAATTGTCATATCAGCTCAAGTTATTTGTCTTTTCAGACCACTGTTTGTCAGGGAAAAACAATGTCTTAAGGTAGGAAGACTAGAAAATAGGAATTCACCTGCAAAACAACACAAGATAAACAAGGCAGTCTCTAAGCAGAACTTTTGTCGCCAGTCACAATGGGGATTCAAAACTTACAACTAGAAAAAGTATGTTAAAAGTGTAATTTTTTTTAACCAATCATTGTATTTCCACAGTGCCTTGGATTTGCTCTTCTACTGGTTTTTTCTTTTTCTTTCATTATTACCCCTCACAGACCTCTCACTGTTTCAGAATGCCATGAAATTAGATGGTCTCTTAGGTATTTGCAGAGACTCCTGTGCTGCCTGACTGCCATTGTAGGTGAAACATGCTTGCAATGTGGGTTTTCTATGGCCACAATGTGTGCTCCATCCCAACAGGGGTCTATCTCTAGCTGATGACTCAGATGTATATGCAGTGTAATAATGGTGAGCACTTATTTTCAAATATCATGTCATTAATCATTATATTTCTCTGGTGTACATAATAAGAAAATAGATCTTTTTAACCCAATGACTCCAGGTACTCCCAAGCGACTTCACCAAACAAGTCCCAGGTTGGTCCCAAAGCATTCTCTGAAGGCTTGTATCATCACAGTCTCAAAAATATTTTGGCAATTAAGTTCTTGCATAGATAGGCACTCCCAGAAAGGTCCACTACTTCCCAACCTTGTGAAAGTACATAACCTTTGGTTTAATCCCAGTATGGGATGTACTCTCGCCTAGCCATCATCACACCAGAAAAATAATGCCCTGGGGAACCCCCAGCCTGTGTCTTTACCCTAGGCAGATGAAACCCCTCCAACCCATGACATTTTCAGGTTGTTGGTCATCCTTTAGGGTAGGAAGCCAACACACTGACCTCTGCAAATGTCAGGTGCTCTTGTCACAAGAAAGAACAAGAGGAGAAAATGGGTTGTATGTTTTCCACTCAACCAACAACAAACGACACTTCTCAAAATACTGCTAAAATTCTCCATATGTTACTGTTAAGGACTGCTGGGGGGGGGGAGGTGGGGATGGAAATCACAGTCTTGATCTCAGTCATCTAAGACTCTTAACTCCACTTTTTTTTTTTTAATTGAGGTAACATCAGTTTGCAACATTGTGTAAGTTTCAAGGTTACATTTTCCCTAGTTTCATTTTTTGGAAGTAATTCTACACACAGTAACAAGCAAGACAATGTGTATCTTAGGAGCCAATAATCTTTTTTTATCTGTGATAACGGTCAGTTTTAAAAAAAAATAGTTTTTTGCACAAGACACAAATATCAAGCCCTTTGGATCACCATAAAGTCTAACAAACTTTGTTTACAATCAAGTCAGCCGTGACCTCTGATTTTGACCATTTCCCACATCTGGATTCATCAGTGTATAAACCCCTTGATCTAGTTGTGAGGTACATGGTACTGCAAGTGAGACAATTAGTCAATTTCTAGGTCCCGGAGATGGCTAGAGGCCAAGAGGCAAACCACTGGGCCTTGGGGTCAGGGTGTGTGGGGTATGCAGAACCAAGTTTTAGGGGCAAAACTGTTCTTTTAAATACAGAACCCAAATGTTTGCATTACCAGGATGTCCTCCCACAAACAATAGAGTAACCCTGAGGTGCCCATGACCCCTCTGCATCTCCCTCCCCCTTCCCTAGCCACTGCCACCCACCCAACTCTGCATGTGGTTTCGCCCCTGGGCTGTCTGGGGCTAGCAGTTACATTTAACGGCAAAAAAGAAAAACATTGCCCTGTAGATTTTTGCAGTAAATGAACCAAATTGACTTTTTTTGTGAGAGAAGGGGAAACCCACAGGTGTCTATCAGGTTGGTGAAATAGGGTTACAAGTTAGATAACAGGTCATACAATCTTTGGTTTATATATCGTTTGTTTATAAGGTAATTATGAACAAGGTATTAAAACTGCCAATTACTTGAGTGACGAATAAAATTTTCCTTGCAGTTAAAGTATGCTCCAGCCAAAGCCAGCAATTTCCTGAACTGCACACCTCCTAAATTGCAGTGTGAAAGTGCTCAGTTATAGATGGAGCGTGTACAGAGCTGTCTTTGTCAGCACTGCTTCCTAGCACAAAAATCCCTTACAACTGCTAGGATAATAGACCCTGTATCACAAAATGTTAACTCAGTCCTAATGGAACTGAGTTAAATCCAAATACCAGTTTCATATTAGCTCTTAGACTAACTGGCAAATAACTACCTGATAGGTACCAATTTTTTTTTTTTAAAGAACAAACAATAAACTTGCTTTATACCTTAAGAGTTTTTTTTAAAAGACAACTACATTAAAAACTAGATCAAAAAGTATTTTTAATCATTTAAAACTCTCAAAATAATGTATTTCAGAAGAGAATGGGGTACAAATAGGCACCTCTAGAAGACAACGATTAAATTGAACTCCAGGTTCAATTTTTCTCCACATATGGATAAATGCCAAAATTGATGAACACATTAAAGGCATTTGCAGTTAATTAATATTTCTGGCAGGAAATGTGCAATGCTTTAACCAAAACAAAACTGTGAATACCTTTTTCCATTACTTCAGTTAATATGGAAATGCCATCTCTCCATTGTTCAAGGATCACAACATGGAAGTAAGTGCTGGTAGACATGTCGGCCTTGTGTAAGCCCATCACAAGGGCTATGAATATCTGCGTCATCTGAGTTTGTTGATAGTACAACTTGTCCCCTGCTCAAATCATTGCTGAGGTTAAGTATAACTTGTCTTTCATGGGCAAACACAGATGCGGGACTTATCCAGGTCAGAACACAGTCAGTTCCCTCAGGTTCCTGCCTGCACACAGGGACTGTGGGAGCCCCAGGTAGCTGAGACTGGCCTCTTAGGGCCCACAATAATGGTTTACTTTGTTGCCGATTCCACTTTTCAGACAACTTTGCCAAATACCTTGACAATCCAGAGGTAAATATGACTGACTGTTTATGTATGATGATATTTGTTGAGTGAGCTGAAGATCTAACCATGAACCTTCACCTCAGGGAGCTTAAATTCTAATGGGAGTGAAGCAACACATGCTAGGGGAAAGAGTACAGAGGAGAAAGGAGAGTCTCCTAAAAAGTGGCAGGCGGGATGTGGGTTGTTGTAAAACTCTTGACCAAGTGGTAGCAAGGGAAGGTTTGGTTAACAAGAGGAAGCCTGGATGACGGGAACACAAAGTCCACTGGTGGAGATTCTGGGAGAGGTGAAGTTTGAGGAAGCTGGGAGATGGAGCCCTGCAAACCACTTCAGCAAGTGGTCTTTATCTCAACATCAAGGATGGAGGAGGGTCTTAAACGGTGGGGAGACCATTTCAGATGTGCATTTTATAAAGGCTGCTTGTGCTGTATGGAGTCGAAGGGTTGGGTGGAGCAGGCAAGACCAAGCAGGAGCTCCAACGAGGAGGCTCCCAATTTGATGTGAAGGAGAGACGATGTGAGCCAGACTGGCATCTGCCATGGGGATGCCACTGTCCCTCACGTTTCCCAGGACAAAGCCTGTCTATTTCTCCTCTGACACACAAGGCCAGGTTTGCAGCTCAGCTGACTCTGGCCACAGGGAGTTGAGCACTACTCAGTTTCATTCCCTCTATCTGCTACACAGAGCTGAGGGCTGCTGATATGGGAGGTCTTCTGAAAGATGGGGCACAGGCTTGGGACTCCTCCTGCTCAGGTATGAGATGCTACTGAACCACTTAGTGCTGGCAGCGTCTGTGGTCACTTAAAAAATGGATCAGTGTGCTACTCTCATAAGAATGCTTGTTTGTTCTGAATCTCTGGACACCTGCACTAAATATAAACCTGGACCAAATCATTAGGAAAATGGAAAAATGTTCTTCTCATTAGAAATGTACTTGTTTGTTCTCATACTCTGAACACCTGCATGGAATGTAAACCTGGACTAAATGAATAACAGGAAAATGACTAGGTTAGTGAAGTGACCCTTTGCTAAGATGCTGATGGCTCTACTTTTTGACTTAACTATGATATCCATAAAGTACAAGAGTCACTCAGTCTAGAAAGTACCCCATGTACTCTTAAGTAGATACAAATGGTGTTAGTTTATTTCCAGAGTCTAAGAGTAACAGAGTGGAATAGTCTTTGTGAAGAACCGGAATATCAGGTTTTTTTCACACTGGAATTCCTGAACCAATTAAACTGCAGTTTCTTGGTGAATAAGAAATATCTGTTGATAGTTTCAACTGTCTCCAGCATATTGCACAAGATAACTGGCAGCTTAAGGGTTTTGTAGCCTGATGTGTAAGGACGTGCAAACTTGGCTATTTAATGAAGGTATGGCTAAGCAGCATTTTCCTTTTAGAGAGGGTGTGTGCAATGAAATTTAGTTTGCAACCTTTTTCAATATACCGCAATGCCCTCTAAGCATGCATTCCTCCGACCATATTCCTAAAGTCCAATTCAGTTATAGCAGCTAACAAATTGCTGAGTCCATGGTCATCCTCTACAATTACAGAGCAAGCATATTATGCCTGTATTGGCAAGGACAGTCAGGCAGGTCCCAAGGAAATGCTGATTTCTATATATAATTTGCAAACAACCACCAGCTTAGAAGCATTTATAAAGGAATTACAAGTTGTTAAAGAAAACACTACATTTTACAAACCTATTAAAGGTCACATATTTCCAACAATATCTGTCCCCTCCCCCCCCCAAATAAAAAAGGCTTCCTTGAAGACTACCTAGGCTGGAATAACTAACACCCCATAATATCAGGCTTCTTTCAACAGAGATACTTGGCAAGCAAAGAGCCTCTCCCATACAGATAAAAATAAACTGTCTCTGCTCATCTTTTTTCTACAAAGATAATTAAGAAGTTTCATTAAAAGAAGACATGTTTAGGCTGGTCCATTGGTACTGTGGAATCAAAGAATAAAGTCAACTGAGGAAACTTCTGAAAGGGAAAAGATTCTTGATTAAGAACTACTGATACTAAGCAGCAAATAACTGCTTACTCCTGACTCTTGTCAGGAGCAAAGAAGTCAGTTCTTTCAGTTAAAAGCCAGGTGAACATAAAATATAATTATTTTTCAGGTCACAGTTATGATAAAGATGGATACAATATGTTAACACAGAGGTAGGCCCCATTTACGTACTAATTACTACTTTTAACTATTGTTAAAAATGAAAAAATAATGGGTCTAAACCCCATGAACATCATATAAAAAACAACCCATATTGGTCCTTAAGCACAAATTCAATTTAGTCCTTTATATAAAACAGAAATATAAGAACAGGTCCTAAAAGATGATGGTACAGATAATCACTGAACAGTAATTTTTAACTCCAAAACAATTTAATTATGTTGAATAAAAATGAATTCCATGTTGATTAAAAAAAACTGATATATGTATCTCCCCTCCCCCCACCCCTGTCCCTATGTCATCTGTCCTTTCAGTCAGAGGTCTTCCACAGACATTGTCACACCCCAACCTACTACTAGTGAAGTGGTGAGTCAGCTTAAGATTTACTTGTAAGTGGGGAGAATCCCTAAATCTTTTTGGTCCCTGGAATTCAGAGTTAAATGGATGGATTCAAGGTCCCGCAGTAACTGACAGTCCCACATTAGACCAGATACTCTAGGCCGAGCTTTAGGTTAGTCTGCAGGGATTTATCTAAGGAAATGTATGACCATCACAGCTGCCTGCCAATAAAAAGAAACATGAAACTGTGAACCCACACATTAATCAAGCTGCTGCTGAAAGGAGGGGCTCTTTGAAGCAGCAATTCAAAAGCACAGTTCTCCGGTTAGGAGATTTTGATTCTGTTCCTGGCTTGGTGTCTGGGCCCACCATGCTTTCTGAGCCTTGGTTTTACTCAGCTGTCAGTGGAAGGAAATGGAATGATCTCCAGCTCCAGGCACTTGTGACTCTGAACCTGAATTATAAAACACCGTTAGTGACCAGATCTATGACAGAGGCTTTTCACAACCATCATGGAGGAACTGTAGCTTCTTAACAATGCCTTGCCTCTTTTGAGGGTTTATATAACCTTGTTCCTCTGTTACAGTTCCACCATTTGGCTGCATGGTCTTCCCTTCTTTGGTTTACACTTTCATTTTTCTGGGGTATCTTCACCCATTAGTTGTTACAGGAAACCTACAAGCAGTGGTGGCTTTTGTCTTCTCATGTTTGGAAATGTCTTTATAGGATTCACAGTTTAGGTGTGTGCAGATTTAGATTAGAAATTAATTTCCCTTAGAATCTGAGGATGTTGATTTACTCTGCCAGAGTGCTGGTGGGTTTAAGTTGGAGAGGTCAGAGTTGTTAAGAATCTCTCTAGCACAGTGTTTCTCAAACTTCAGGAGGCTTCAGAAGCAGGGTGTAGAAGGGTTGGGGTGTGTCTGAAAGAGGGAGGGGCTTGGTTTTGTTTGCTTCTTATGGGATCCACTCTACTTCCCTAAGTCAATTACAATCTGTCTGCTTACAAAATTTTCATGGTGTCTTTCATTTGGACCATCTTCTCTACTGCTTTCTCTTTGTTTCTGTCAATGTGTACTTGTTTTAGTTCTTTATTTTCATTTTTCAAACAAAGTCAAATTATGCAACGATATTGTCTCAAAAGAGTAATGGTAAGCTTTGTTGTTGTTGTTTTCTGAATAAACATTCAACCTAGATTAGTGTATTTTAACAAAAACTTAGCTTATATAAAGAATTTTTGCTTATGATAGTGATACAAACCAGAAAACATGGCATCACTATTCTGAATGTTAAACAGTTACCACAAAAAGGATTAATTCTGTACACAAACATCAGGCTTAACATCATTTTACTTTCTGATATGGCTAGGGGACAACGACTAAGGACTTCACTAACACTGAACATCTTGATCTCATCAAGTATGTCCTTATCCTTGCAAGTAAGATACAGAAAATATGGTGTGATGATCATATATGCAAGTAAGTTCCACAACTTATCTTTCTTCATAGGTTATCAGGGCCTTTAAAGAAGCAGCTGAGTGGCCATTACTGGGATAGCCTGTCACCCTATGCCGTCAATACCTGTATGACTGTCGACTAGATATGAGTATAAGGGCAAGTACCACAAAACTATATGGATCAATAGCTTCCACTATACTAAAATAATGGTGGTAGGAGAAATTAAGTTGGGATAAGGCAATGTTTTGAATTCTCAGCTCATCATTTCAAAAGACCTAGCTGATAGCAATTCCTATGAAAATGACTATAGACTTGGAGGTCACAGCTGAATATAACTCAACAGGAGCCAAAAAATACAATGTGGTCCTTAAATTGCTAACATAGCCTTAAGCTTCATTAAAGTCCAGTGTTCTGGTCAAGAGGGCTAGTTCCCCATGTTCTATTTTAGACTATATAAAATGCCTTATTCTGGCCTCTATATGTGTGGGAAGGAGGATGTGAGGTATCATCTGTAAGAGCCATACTGTCCAGCACAATGGCCACTGGTCATGTGTGGCAGTTTAAATAAAGTTAAAGATTCCCCCAACATATTGCCCACATTTCAAATGTTTATTGTCTAGTGGCCAGCACTGTGGGCAGCACAGCAGAGGACACTGCCAACAAGGCATGAAGCACTACTGGACCACAATGGTCTAGAACCCATGCCACACAGGAAAAGACTTGGAATTGAGCCAGGAAAAGAGGCTGCTTTAAAAAAAATCTTATGTTTCAAGACCTGTAAGCATCATTTTGCAGAAAAACAGAATGAGGTTTTTCTCCCCTGCACACAGAGCTATGACAACAGGTGGAAGTTATAGCAGGCAGTGCTCCAGTAAACATACACAAGTCCTAGCAATTATAACCCTTCACAGGAGAATGGCCTCTCACCCAGAAGCTAGTTTCCCCCGTCGTGAGTAATGAGAGAAGGACAGACAATTTCTCTTCCAGAGATTTCCACATATGAAGGAAATGTCTCTTCCAACTCTGTTATCTAAACTGTGTGCAGGTACTCAAAGCAAACAAGAAAGAGTTACAGCCAGTTATATAAAAAAACGTTTCTAATCTCCCTCACCTCTGTCATGATACTTGGATGGGCATGAGAATGAAGTCAAGAAGACAGAAGGGAAAGCAAACAACATAATCAGTTGATCCTGATTCTCTACACATCACTCGTCTTTGAAGAATCTGGCCTCTATTCTTCGGTCAATGTCTTGCAGAGGATTACAAGGCAATCACAACTGAGTTCCAAAAGCATCTTATTTTTCCTACAAAAATATGTTTGCTTCCATTCTACTCCACGTGTTTATTTATAAAAATATTAAAAGTTGCATCATAAAATTGACAGTTCAAGGATGTGTACACTGTCTACTTTTGGCCATCTGGTACTTGTAGCATGAAAATTCACTTAATATTTCATCTGCCTTCCACCTCACTCTAGAGACTGCTGTATTTCAAATCTTTAGGGAGAGTGAGGGAGACAGTCAAGCAGGTGATTTGTAATTGCTAGAAAGGAGGTACTTCTATTTATTATTGCTCTTCCTTTATGTTTTAAATTAAGTAGTTAAGCAACATTCTGTTAAAGAAAGACAGGCGAGTGCTGGTAAGGAACCTACTCCTTTGTTTTGGTATCTCTACTGAACTAGACCTAGGAAAGAGCAAAGATAGTAAAAGAAGGAAAAGAAGGAGTAAGAGAAAGTAGGCCAAGACAGACTCACAAG
Source organism: Uropsilus gracilis (assembly GCA_004024945.1). Taxonomy (NCBI): domain Eukaryota; kingdom Metazoa; phylum Chordata; class Mammalia; order Eulipotyphla; family Talpidae; genus Uropsilus; species Uropsilus gracilis. The sequence continues at coordinate 46,427 of PVHY01002912.1, read as the reverse complement.
TTGAGTCTCGCCCCCTGAGCACACAAAGCAACAGGCTGTAACATTGTTTTGTCTGTTTGGGCAGCACAAGCTTCATTCAATAGAGTGGAGTTTCTGGCAGAAGTTTGTATTGATTCTTTAAAGCAGCATTAACATGACCAGAATTGGAGAAGTCAATGGAAGGAAAAGAAAACACTATAGGATCAGGATAAACACTGTCCATACAGGAGTTTTGTGGCAAGATATTCTGGAAAATCAAGTTCAAGTTCAATTTTATGGATTCCAAGAAGGACCACTGAAGACAGTAACCCCAAGAGCCATTACGTCAAATCAAAGAATATTATAACACTGGGAAAACCAAGTTTTATTACTGAAAATAATTCTCAGTGTGTGTAAAGATGCAGGGACAGAAAGGTTAATGGAACAGTTTGTTAGCAATTCTTCAACACACTGAATGTATATTAATTGGGGCTGTGCAACAGATTCAGTCATTCATCCAATAGGTATGGTGATTTACCATATGCCAGGCCCTGTGTTCATGCCTGGGAAGCAAAGGGGATGAAAAAAAAAAACACTCATGATCTCAGCTTCTATGAAGCTTCAGTCTAATGGGGCAAATGGGACATTAAGGAATCATAAATATGCAACTGAAAAATATGGCTGTGCAAGTGCTATTAAAAAAGAGAACTGTAAATAAAGAAATTATGAAAGTGTTCAAGGGGAAACCAAAGTCTAGTTTAACAACAGTTGGGGGAGGGTAAGCACTATAGGTAGACAGAGAGAACATACAAAGTGCCTGAGACAAAGGCAAGCTGGCACCATCTTAGAAGTGATGAGTGATTCCAGAGAAAGCTTACTGGGAAAAGAAGATTCTCTCATGCAGAGAATGAGTGCCTTGAGAAGGTTCTGTTCTTGATCTAAGGACAATGGGAAATTCCTGAGGGATTTAAAGAGCCATGACATAGTCACAAATTTATGTTTGAAATTCAGTCCTCTTCAATGGAGAATTAAAAAAACCCAGCAAACCTGTCTTCTGGGGAGGAGTTTATGATTAAATATGGAGATAAGCTAAGAGTGTCACAAATACAGCTCTGTGTACAGTAAACTCACTTTTATGTGCAAATCACATATAAACACTTTAAAATCCAATAAAAGAATACAACTCATCATATTAAGATGTTTATGTGTTTATTTTGTAAGATGAGCTTCACGAGCTTACTTCCCATTAAACATAACACTGTCTGGCTTGTTTGGAGGCTTACAGCCCTCTAAGGCAATATCCTTTGCATATGACAACACAAGTCCACTCATGCACATCATACAGTTTGAGATGAATTTTTCAGCTAAGGGGGCTAAAGGGCACAAGCTCATCTATACTCAGAGGTGGGTCAAAATGGGATATAGCTTGCATCAACTTTATCAGAACAAAGTTCCTCAATCCCTTAAAAAATGTTTTAATTCTGGCTAAAGCTAAATTCCCATCTTCTTTAACTAATATGACAAATTGAGTGACCTCTTTAACATACTGACTTATGCAGGTTTCAGTTTAAAAGAAAAAGGCTAACACCTGTTTGAACTTCACCACACAATTACAGGGTTTTCAGGCTACATCATGACTTGAAAATATATCCAATGCTTGTCTTCCCTAGATGTGGCTTTACTACTGAGCTATTAAAAAGTCAGTGTTTCAAAAATGTGATGAATTAGTTAAATAAACTCTATGCTATGTAACCAAACAGTAGTCTCTTTAGCCTCTAACTTTGCGATGTAAAGAGAAATGCCTCCTTATGAAAAAAATTTCACTTCATACGTTCCTAGGTTCAGAATAGAGATAACAGAATACTGTAGATGTGATTTCTAAGCATGGGTTCAGTCCTACCCTTTTCATCATCCAAGTTTCAGTGCTTAAAGAAGCTTATGGAACTATTACTGCAACATCAATTTTCCTTTGTGGACAAAAGAGAGGTGGAAGGGTTCAGAGCAAAGAACAGTGCTAAGGATGGATGGATGACATGCATTTGGCGAGTCACAACCATGGTTATCAAAGTCACATTACTAATCAAATACTTTCTGGTAATTGATTATGAAAATGAACATTGTTTAACGACTGCATGAAAAAAGGGGGAGCAGATTTAAAATTTTGCTCAACTGAAATGTAGTCATTTCATTCCCCTGCTTAAAAATAATTTTTCAAATGACTACTTCAAACCTGTGAAACACCTAAGATGATCCCTACCAAATGCCCCCAGCCTCCTCCCTCCTCTAGATCTCACACAATCTTAATCTCTGTACATAATAAAACCTCAGCCCTCCCAGTTACTGGGAACCCCCACACTCTTCACTCCACTTGGAGAATCTCTTCATTGCTTGTCTTCCCTGTTACTTGTTATTTTCACCCCTTCTGGAAAGAGGCCAAGGATTAATTTTCCTTGCAACCTAGCACTTTGCACACAGTAGGTGTTGTTACTACGCACTTTGAATAACTCAAAATTCAACTTATAAACAATTCCTGTTACAAACGCTATTGTTACTAATCACAATTGCGAGAGAACCGACTGAACCTTCTAAAAAGATAAAGTTTTTCTGAAAATTCCCTCCAAATGCAAAGTTCCTTTCCCCATGTCTCTATCCCGGCCAAGCCCCCAGTGACTGGAGCAGAGCAGCTGTGGCTGCTCACACTCCCAAGCCCTTTCATGTACCTGATGCCATTTGATCCTTTACCGGAACTGATGGAGATAGGAGAGAGATAGGAGATAGACAGGAGATAGACGTGCAGAAATCTTACACTGCTTTTACAGATAAACAAAGAAGAACTAATTAACTCTGCCTGAGGTCAGAAAGGTCTAGTGTGAAGAAGAAAGCCAGGGTGCCGGCTGCCAGCTCAAGTCCCAGCTACGGCACAAGGGCAGCCGTGCCTCGACATTTAATGAGCACATCCCATGTTCCTGGGCTGCTGAGATGTGGAAAGCTCAGGAAGAAGTGAGGCCTAGCCTGGGAAGCGACACGTGACCAAGGCCATCAGACATTCGACACATTCCCTCATGGGAGATTCAAAACTGAAGGAAAAAAAGAAAAATCACCACCCTCCCCCAAGATTCCCCAATAACTGCTGTTCATACCACATGAACTGCTAACATTCCTGACCACCCAGGATTGTTCATGGAATGGCACTGGACTGTAGGTGGAGGGCACAACTCTCACACTTTCCTGCACTCCCACAGCATCTCCAGTTCGCAGGACACACTATGGCACACTGTATTTCATGAGGCATTAGATTCCCAAGCCAGGGGATGGGGAAATATCATCACACAGTCTGAAGGTCTCTGAAAAGGTCAGCTAAGTATTTTATGCAGATTTTCTTCTGCCCCCAACCCCCGCCCCTCACTTCAGGTTTCTAAGGGAAGTTTTTGAGTTTTTCCTTCAGTGTTGGAACAGATGGATTTTGTGCTGTGCTTTGCTCTAAGTTCACACCTGTGCTGGGCACAAGGGTCTGCACCTGGGGACCAAAGTCAACCCCAGTAGTAGGGATACTCAAACTCAGAGAGACAGATGGGAAGGTGGGCTTTTACTCCCCCTACACTTTCTACTTAGTCATACTCCAAAGTGGGCACTCCCTGGCCAGAGTGGGTAGCTGAATCCCTGCACTACTAAAATTACTTTTCTTGTTAACTCTGTTAATATATCATTTCAACTGCTGTATACGTGTGTTTGTATGTGTCTGGTTATTACCAAGCATACAGAGTTGGACACGACACAGGTATTGTTTTGTCTTTATAGAAATCCTAAGTCCTAGAAGATCTGTCTTCTGAATGATGCTAAATGTACATGGCTATGCTAAAGGTCCTTAATTTAAACCTATAATTTATACCAGTACCTCCATGTCTATACCTACATAAAGAGTTGAGGAAATGGGGTCAAGAAGAGGGGACTGAGGATATTATAGGGGAAACCATTTCTTTGGCAAACAAGGCAAGATGTGCCTGGATAGGCAGGGGAGGCTGGAGAAGACATATACCCGCTCAAAGAACTCCCTCCCTCACCTTCAGTTTTGACACAAGCATCACCTTCCAAATGAGCCACTTCCTGAATCCTATTTAAAAGAGCAAAGCCCCCTCTTCTCCAATACACATTCCTGTAATTCCTTCCTGCCTCTTTCCTTCCCAGCTGACCACCTTCTCATAGCATCTTATTTTACTTTTTCTGTTGTTTCTCCTACAAGGTCAGTTTCATGACAGGAAAGAGTTCTGTTTTGTTCACAGTTGAATCTCTACCCACGAACAGATCCAGCCTAGTAGGATTTGGTAAATAATCAAAAAGAAGCTTTCTCTGACCACATGAAAGGCCAACTGGCAAATCTCCCCATCCCTTTCTCTTCCTTTACAGCATTTAGCCAGAAGTTCTTTTAAAGTTTGTTTACTTATTTTTCCTCACCCTTCACTAGAATGGAAGCTTGGTGATAAGTGGGAACTTGTCTGATTTGTTAACTGCTATGTTCCGGGTGCTGGAAACAGAACCTGGCATCACCACTCAAACTAGCATCGCCACCGTGCCCAGGGTTGACTTCCTGAAGACTTAGTGGATGCCAGGGTGATTTGCCAGTATTCTCTCTGCATGTCCACAGAACAACTCCATGACTGAAACACTGCTATTATTTTCAGTCATAGGTGAGGAGAAACTTAGTCAAGGTCACAAACGTAGCAGAGGGAAGAGCCAGCAGTTATTCAGGCCATCTGACTAGAGATTTGCTTTTTATCACTGTTCTCCTGACATGAGTGGAGCCACACTGGACAGCAGGGCTGCCATGAGCTCGTCAGCGGTCTTCTCACTATCTGCCCCCTCCCCCCTGCACCCCGCTGGCCATCTCTGGGCCATTCTCCACACTATAGCCAGTGACACTTTCAAACAGCAATCTCACCTCACTCTGCTTTAAATTTCTCCACATCTTTCCATCATAGGAGGTCCCATGCAAAGAGATCAATATATATTGTAACCTCTCTGGAAGGAGAAAGGCTATGACTTGGAAAGATGTGATGAAAACAATGGGCTTGAAAGGAATATTCCACATTTGAAATAAGAAATAATGAGAAAAAGCTTACTTGATCATGTAAGCTGAGGCCTAGCAATAATTGCAGAAATATTACGATACATGTGATCAGAATGAACAGATAGATGTGTTTAAATGGGTAGTCCTCAGCCCTACCTAAACCAACTGTTTCAAAATCTCTAGGGATGGTGTTGAGAAACCCATGTGTTTAACAAGAACTCTAGGTACATCTCATACTCAATAACCTAAAATTTTTCAACTCAAAGACTACAGATCCAACACTAAGATCCAACTAAGATCCAACTAATTGTATTTAAAAATCAGTAAGTTATCTTTTGTTTATCAATACAGTTATGCAAAGCAGGGATCAAAACCTGCCCTCATCCAGGTCCTAGGTATCAAAAATGCCCAACACTTGAGCAGTTCATGACACTGCACAGGAAGATGGAGTAAAAATCAACCCTCGTGAGGTCAACAGTTTTACTACAAGACAGGTTTACATGAGTGACTATTTCCTCTCTTCCCCTAGGATACCCCATCCTGCCATGGCCATGCAATTGTAATAGGAAAATAAACAAAACACACAAACTATGTATCTCCTTGCATGCCATTTGAGTCCTGACTGTACTCTGTGTGGGATGCAATGGAAAGCAGGTCTGCTGAGGTCTTGCATATTTCTGAAAGAGCCTTCAGAAGATCAGTGGTGAGCTCCATTAATGGGAATGTTCAATACTCATCCGACCCCGTCACAACATCAGACCTTCCTGACATGATGAGGACTGATCCCTAGTGACTTCATCTCTGGACATGGGGCACCATTTGATCCAATATCAGCTTCTGGCACCTGCATCTAAGAAAGAAAGTCTTACCAGGTAAAGCCTTCTCTGGAACTGGCCCCTCCAGCTGGGATGGGACCTCACAACTCAGAGTTGTAACAGTAGAGAGTACTGACTCCAATTGATTTTTCCTTTCCTTATACACAAGCTTTCAAAATTATTTAACTTGTGCAAATTATCCAGAAATATGTTTTCCTCTACAGATATTAAAAAGCAAAACAAAGAAGAGTTTTAGAGAATACAAGTCAAATAGTCCTAGTCACTATTTTAATAGCTAAAGGATCAAAGCCAACTATAGCGCTACAGGAAGTCCTAGTCTGAGTCATGTCATGTGGTTTAACAGTTTTTTTTTTCTGAAATCTCAGAAATATATTTAACTGTTAACTTTTAACTCTGATTATTTCCAACTGCTTCTGCATAAACATTCTAGCCTATCTAAGACAAAAATCAACAGCGGTTTTAGAAACAATGATTGTGTATTCCAGAGTCTCAGAATTTTTCAGGAGCAAATAAAAAATGTATAAAAAAGAAAAGTCAGAGAAGTAAATTCAAAACACTGCATAGGTGCTGAAATGATTTCTCACTCTGTATTGAATTAGCAGATCTGTCTTGTAAATTACTCTTTCCAGAGTCTATGTAATCTAGGCAATAAGTAGGTCTTATTATTACACAAGATGAACAAATCAAGCAGGGTTAGACATACTCCAACAAATTAAGGTAAGATTATTCAGGTTCACTACAGATTATTTAGAACTCCCTAGAGTGAAACACCAAAAACACGGAAAAGAGTTCAAATTTCAGTTTTCTAAGTTTCCGGATTTCATTTTAAGTGTTAAATTGCGAAGTTATTTATTTCTAGTAGGACTTTCTAATTTCCTCATGACTTCTTATGCTTTCCACGCTATGGCATGCCATACAGAAGACTGCTTCCTCACCCCACCCAGATTCCGAAACGCCACTGCAGATGCTGTCAGCCGTGAAGCACGCACTGCTTCTCCAGGCTCTTGAACATGATGACAGAATCTGCCAATACCCAGGGCAACAGCAACAGGGCAAAGTGGCATTCCCTGGGACTTAAAAGAGCCCTACTGGTCAAGTGAGAATAGCTAAAGATGTTAGAGACACCGAAACCGAAAAGTTCTCCATTTAGACGACAGAATTTTAACAAAGAAAACAGGTATTAATGCTAGCATAAAAAGTTTTTTAAATTTGGTGTTTATTTGTCAAATACCAACTGCTTTTTCTTTCATTCCTTTCTGTTTCTGATCTTTGGAAAAACCACATCAGTATCAAATGTCACTTAGCTCTTATTCAAACAGAGGAAAGCAGACACAGAGGCTACACCCGTGACTTAGCTGACCTGGTGCCTCAGTAAAAACAAACCTCTATAAATTACCAGATGTGAGCAATTGGGTAGTGATCACTTTAATTAATTGAACAGCTTTCCTGAAATTTACTGTATAATTTCAACCCTCCTAACACCTTTCCCAGAAGCAACTAAAAATAGTGCTTTTCACTCAAGTTTTTTAAAGGAGGAAACATATTTAACTTCAGTGGCGTAAATATATTTTTTAATTATTCAAGGTTAAGGTGGCAAACTAACTTTAGAAATGAAACTCTGAGTATTCTAAATTCTACCTTTAAATGCGGAAGGTCAAATTTATTCCAAAATAGCTCCACGGCACTTAACATAAAACATGTTATCCGCTGTACAAGTACTGAAATTTTAACTGAAAAGTCATCTTTGTAAAGTTTAGCATGTAACTTCAATCACATTTAATTTTAACTATGCAGATGTATGATTTAATGTTTCTGAACCATGATTTCTACTGCAGACCCTTAAAAAGTGGATTCTCCAAAGCCTTATTACCAACTTCAATTTCTCACAAAACAATTGCTTACTAGGAACTATGCAATATCTAATCCACAGACCCCATACCAACCACTGAGTGATACTGGAATAAAAGTTCTAGTGTACAGAAAATATAATCAAAAACTTGTCTCTGGGGTGAGGGTATTTTTAAATTTGAAGACCAGTTGAGTAATGACAGCAAAGGTAAAAAGTGTGTTATTACAACATACTTAGACTTTAGGATTTTGAAAGAAAGAGAAAATGCAAGCACATGAGTTGGAAAAACAAGTCAAACAAAACAAAAAAACTCTTCTCCATTATACACTAATGGAAGTATTCACATCTTGCTTGTAAGATAACCCACACGCTACCTACGGCCCCTGTAAACATTCACTTACAAGGAAAGAAGTGTAATGTTTGCTGAAACTGGTCCCAGATCTGGAATGGTCTCTAGTTCATTGTTGTTCAGTTTCCTATAAATGACAACAAGAAAAGCTTCTTAGATGATTTGTTTATTTACATAGATGAAAAATTTATAAAATTAAAGATACCTCCCAAGTTCAACATTTTAAATAATTTATTGTAATCTATATGTTCTTTAAACATTGTAAAGAGCAGTAAATTTAGTTCAAATGGAGAATAATTAACTTACACTTCTCGAAGACTCTGAAGATGGTTCATGGAATCTGCCTTGATAAATGACAATCTGTTATGACTTACATCCCTATGAGAAAACAAAAATAAAATTGTAAGTACTTTCCTAAAATCACTGTAGTGCTTCATGGTATGCAAAACTCAGTGGAACTGGGAAAGTAACACCTCTGTCAACACTGTGACAAGTAAGAAATAATTGGCCCATCCTACCCAGAATCTAGATAGTAACCAAAGTGCCAAACGAAAAAAAAAAAAAAAAAATTAGACTGTAAGGATAAAATTAGTTTACGAGGCGGGTGGATTCAAATGCTTTTAACCCACAAATGTTTCAGGAGATGTTTTTTGGCACAGAGTGAACAGACCTTTTGTGAACTGCTTGTTTTGCTTCACCCTCCCCATACCCTACCCCATTCTCACTTCCAATTTGATATGATTAAGTCATGGTTTATGAAAAGTGGCTAATTAGGCAGGTTGTTGAAACTAAAACCTCTAAAGAAACCTATTTATTATCATAAAATTAAATATCAGTGTTCTATTTACAATCAACCAAAAAAGAAATTGCTTTTCACTCATATTTGTTTCTCTGGCACCAAATTATTTTTAGAGTATGTGTGTTATGTATGTGTTAGGAGGGCAGAAAATAGCCTGAAATTCAATCCTCCTTACCTGAATCTCAGTATCTGGTAATATAATGTATAATTTGAACCGTATCAACCACCTAACAATTTTAAGCACACTATTGAGAAACTTGTGATCAGCTTTCTTTAAAATAATTAAACCATCAGTTCTCCTACCCAGATTCAGTCTAACATAGTAATAAATTCCAAAAGGACATCTCAAAATTCATACACATCTAAGTCATCTCAGCATTTAAAATTCAAAATAAGAAACATAATGCAGTAAATACTTGTTTACAGTCCCTGTATGTCAATGCACTCAGTATGTGTCTTCAAAATGGTGTCATGAAAATGAAATGGCTGAACAGCTATTAAAGCCAGGTTAACAAACAGTTGGGCTTAGAAGTCTCCCACTGCAAGAGGTTAACCAGCCCATACTACATTCATTCTTTCAGTGTTTAAAAAGGAAGAATTTTATATAACTCAAGTTTTAGAGAACCAAACTTGGAGAAAATCATGACCCACTTGCTATATGCAGGGTGTGACCCCCCAAAAAGGGCAAAGAAACTCCATCCAGGGAAGCAAACTGTTCCTTAGTGCATGTCCTTTAGTTTACAATTAGAAATCAGAGATCCTTTCAGTCTTTGAATTTTTGTTTTGAGAATAAACCTGGATCTTTCTATTCTACCTTAAAAAAAAAAAAAAAAAAAAACCAAAAAACCCTCTGCAAAGGTTTTATTTGAAACATGTTTGCCTAAAGACCTACCAGACAGTAACAGACATGAGTAGATTTGTTCTGGTAGAGTTATAACATGAAAAAAAATCTGGCACAGTCTTTAAACTATAAAAATCCTGCAATTACAACCACTGCTGTGCATGCTCACCAGGCTGGAGCCAGACACTTTCCCTCACAGCCCCGCTCACATCCATCTGGAGTTCATCAAGGAAACCGTGAGCCCAACAACTCACGTTAGGATTCAAACAAAACCTGTGTACTTTTAGCACCATAGACAGTCAAAGATTTCCCACAGGGCTTAAAAAACAACGGAGGAAAAGAGTCCTTCACCTGGGAGGTAGCCTGAATCAACAGAAAGTCTCATTTGGACCCACTTAACTGAAGAACATTGAATCCCTATTGTTTCAAGTTTTAAAAGAAAGGGAGGGGGGGAGGGAACCAATCTGGCATTTGTATTTCACACAGGTCCTTTTCCTTTTTAATTAGAGAAACTAAAACCCTACTCTTCACTGCATTTTAAAGATTATTTCCTCAGTCTTGTGAGAAGAGATTGAGTATTTCACTTTTGTTTGACCACTAGTGGGATGAGATTCCCCCAAGCAGAGACCTTTAAATTGAGGAGCATATTTCAGAGAACAGACATTCTGGGGACCACTCATGTCTGACCCAGAAGCAGGCGCTGGTAACCTTAAATATTTCAGTGATTGCAACACACTTCCATTCCTGAGTTTTGTGCACTATTAAAACCACGTTATATGTAGGAGAAAAAAAAAATCACCCCTAAGTGACTTTTATTGCTAAATACTTAAAGCTATGAAACTTTTAATGTACCTAAATTTAGGTTTAATACAGTTTATGTTTCAGAAATGATTACTTTCCAGTTAAAGGATGTCACATTTTCCCAGATCTTCCTTATATTGTTTTTTATGGCTTGCGTGGTTAAAAACAAATTCAAGTTGTACAATGGCAGTGTTTTCTTAAACTCTAAGAGCACTCAAAAAGAAAAGGAGATTCTTCGTCTTGTAGAGCTCCATGAACAAACCTCCTCCCTAGGAAACCTTTCTAAAGAACTCTTTTGGTCATGAGGTTAACAAATGGGAAAGGTGGTGGAGGCAGGAAGGTGCTATTTACCCATAGTTCAGCTGGCCAAATACTTGAAAATCAGACTCCACATGGTACAGAGAAGTCTCCTTGCATATTAGCAAACCAGTAAATATATATGAAGATAATTAATCTGCAACATTTGGTTCCAGCTATCATTTTTCTTCCTTTTAGCATTTGGAAATCTGACTTCCAAGTCAAATTTTAAAATGCAAATCCAGCACACAACTTCTTAATCAATCCCACTGGGGCCTACAGAGCTGCTAATTCAGCAGAAATCTGGAAAAGCTGAAAAACAAAAAGCCAGGCTGTAGCTGCTTTAAGACACTGATCCAAAGTGACTCATAAATCAGACTGCTATGTGCAAGTTTTAGTCTGGAAAATATAGAAAAACAGCTGTGAAAACCATAAGGGCCATTACCCCCACTGTGGCCCCAATTCTGGTTCCGACCAGAGGGTTTGTAACAAGAGAATATTAAAGAAGCCACAGCTGTAGAAAGTACCTTTCCAGATTTTTGCCTGAACTCGGCTAACTCAAACATTTCTATGTGATAAGATAAAGAATTCCAAAATTCCAGTGAGATTTTTAACAATATTTGAGGCGCTCGCGAGCAACTGAGCAACTTCTCGCTCTCTTGGCTGAATAACATAGCCTAAGACGCTCTCTATAGGCTCAGCCTCTTCAAAAGCACAAGCTCCAGATGTAAACTCCAGTTGGCCTCAAAAGGCAATGTAAGCAACACTTCAGATACTTATTGTTTTAAGAGCCACTTTCATCCAAGTGTTAGAAGTTACTCCTTGAAAAACTTGTAATATTATTTTGCAGCTTAAACTAACTTTTCATGTAGGGGAGCATAGGACAATGAATTCTACCTCTGAATAGAAAGGAAAAAAAAATACATATATTCATATAATAGACTGCTTTTTTTAAGCTTGCTAATTCAACAAAAGTATATAGACACTAAATTTTTCTAAGTAGTGCACTCATAAATTAGACCGAAGACAAACTTTTACTATTTTAATTACATTAGTTAAGATATGGGAAAGAATTGTATGAATTTCCCTGCTTTTTTTTGAACTGGGAAACAGTCTACTGATTTTCCAGTTATGTAAAATGTAAGAAGCAGTTAGTGGCTCTAACTCCAAATGCCAAGTTACACAGAAGTTAAAGCTCAATTCCATGTGTTTTTTTAACCTCCTTTCAAAGATGGAGTGAGAAGATTCCTCAAACTTTAGGCGCAAACAGAAGAAACACTGAAAATAGAGTTCAGACCACAAGAAATGGTGACAACTACAAAGTTGGTTAAAAGTCACACAAGACCAAGAACTGTCCAATAAGGGATCACAATGGGATCCTGACAACAGACCCAGGGCTTATTTATACAAGTGGAACTTATTTTCACATACATTTAAGGAATGTGAACTTATATTGAGACAATTTACTGCTGGCGGAAATGTAATTAAAGATTGTGCTAACCAAATAAACTGTAATTTGTTTTCAGTGTGCCACCAAATTATCTGCAAAACAAAATCCTAATTAGGTCAGTTACTTTTAAGACGACGTTTAAGTAGATATCAAACCCTGTTTGCTTTAACTCAACTTCTAATCAAGTGCTATACAGTTACTTTTTAAGACATCCAAGGCAGGACCCAACAGGTCACTTGACATGGAGGAAATGACTGAAGTTAAGTTAGATTTGGTGAATGATCCAAGCATTTCTAAACACAAACCAGGAAGCACTATATTAATTTCTTGTTCTCATCTCTCTATTATTCATAGGTGTTCACCTCCAACCATGCTAGGGTTCAGTTCCATATGCTGTCAATAGAGCCTTTCACATTTCTTGAATAGGGCAGCATGACCTCCACTAAAGGCAATTGAAAAGAATTAGCCACAACTAATTGAAAGTCTTCCTTCTTTCGGATAAAGCCCTATCTTCTGCTTCAATTGTAAAAACCACTAAGTAAGACATCCACTATAAGAGATTAAAACATCAACCCCCAATTTAGTAATTCTACTTTTTAAAAAAAATTAAACTTGATTTTATAACTCCACAATTTACAAAAAAAGATTCTGGTCGGCAGGATGCTTTAAAAAACAATTTCTTAAACTATTGCATCAATTTTAGGAGCGTCTACTAGAGTTGTTTAAGAACTTAGAATTTTTCTTGTAATTCTACTAGGCCCAAATTTAAGGATTAAGGCTAAATTTCGCTTCAATTTCTTTTACACAGGATAACTTTAATTTAAAAGAAACAAAAGATTGATGCTTTTGTTTACATTTTGCACAAATCCTCCAATTATAACAAAACTAGGGTTTCAAGAGACAGGAGATGACATTTGGAAAAAATGACCCTTTTCCAAACTACCTTTTCTGCCTTGTTCATCCACGCAGTTGGCGGTGGTTTTAGTTTTTTTAGACTTCACAGCTAGTATCCAAAAACTTGCATAACAGCACCCAATGCTCTGTTCGCAAACCTCTGACATGGCGAGAAACTACAGAAATAAAAGAAACCAGCTCCTTTCTTTTTCTATCAACTGACTGGCTTTACCATCTTCTCACTGAAACCAATACATGCTACAATTGGGTTGACGGGGGGCATTTACAGTACTTCCTAATTCGAAATGAAATACAGGACAAGAACAGCCAAAGGGTGTCTAGCCGTAGCTTGGACTGTGACCGAACTCTGCGCAGGGACTTTCCAAACGAAAGGAGCGCGTTCCATTACTTGTTGGCTACAAGAACCGTAGCCAGAACTGATTGGAAACTGTCCTTGAGCCACAGCATCATCAACTCGAGAAAGAAGACTGCTCACGCCAGCGATCCGCAGGCTGCCACCTCTCCGGCCCCGGCCAGGCGGAGGGGCTCACTGTAACCCCCAGGTTGAGCTCAAGGCGCAAGACACTGATCCCCAGAGTTGTCAGTGGCTTCCCTCCCTGGCCCATATGTGGCCAGCGGGGCGCGCCCAGCGCCCATCCACGCAGCCCGCGAGGCACAGGGAAGGAAGCCTGAGGCTCCGACGATTCCGGTCCAGTCGGCTCCGGGCCTGAGCCAGGACGAGAGGCTCCAAGGCCGCCGCCGAGCGCCCTGGCCCCTTGCCCTCTCCCCGTCCCCCAGCCGGAAGAATACTTACAGCCGAGTCACCCAAGGCGGGAGCGGCTCTGGAAGGCGCACCAGCCGCTGGCGACTGCAGTCCAGCAGGTCCCCAAAGCAACGGCAGGGAGCTGGGCACGGGAGTTCGGCGGCGCCCCCGGAAGGCAGCCCCGGTGCCCCGCGGCCGCCGCGGTGGCTGCCCTCCGCGGGGCCCGCGCGCCCCAGCACAAAGCACAGCAGCAGCCCCAGCGCCGCCGCGGGAGCGCACAGCCTCGGCGCGCCCATCGCCGTCCGGCGGCCTCTGGCTCTGTCCGGCGCTCCGCGGCCGGCGGCGCGCACTCGGGGCCCGGCCCGGACTCCCAGCTTTGGGACGGTCGCGCTTTGGGCCGCGTGCGCGCGCCTTTCTCTCGCGCTCCCAGGTGAACTTCTTTCCTTCACTTCCAGCAGCGAAGCCCTCTCATGCCCCGGGCAGCGAAAGAGAAGCCGGAAAGGACAGCCAGCTGCAGCTGAGTGGCCGCACGAGCTGCGTTGGCGCTCCGGAGCCGCTGCTGGCCCGCAAAAGAAACTTTTTCGCCTCCTCCCCGTGGCGGTGCGCGAAGTCCAGGCGCGGCGGAGTCCGAGGCGGGGCGCGCAGAGCCCGGCGCGCGCCCATTGGCCAGCGGACCCGCGCGGCCACGTGACAATAACAAGGCTCCAGCCCTCGGCCGGAGCGGCGGAGAAAGTGGAGCTGAGATTGTAGGAAACTCGGAGTGAGATTTTCCAACCTCTTGGGCCAGAAGTCTCCACTACATATATCAAGTGGAGTTGAAAGGGAAAAGGGAGTGAGCAAACAAGTGAGCAAATGTTCGACTGGCTCTCGGAGGCATTTAGGGAAACTTTTGGGGCGTAAAGTTGGCTTTGTTATCAAGAAATCTTTCCATTCCAAAATTTAAAATTATACATTTTTCTACCACCCGCACATGTCGAATTCTCTCGTGGTTAATACTGGTAGTCTTTTATCAAGGTGCGGGCTCCAAAAATAAAAACAACAAAATGTCAAAGTTGTGGTATTGGCAATTGAGTTACAGATAGCTCATCCTAGTGCAAGGGATGGGGGCGGGGAGCGGGGACAAGGATGGGGGTGGGGTGGGGGTGATGGAAATTGATCTACAATATCCCGCAATGACAATCGTAGATTCACTGCAGCAGTTAGGAGTCACGGTAATATATTTCAAGGCTTAATGGAAGTTAGGACATTGGTAGAAGTTTAACCAATGCACCATAGTCCACTTGGACTCTGAGTGATGCTAATTCTGGTTGAGAATGCTACCAGTCTACAAGCACTCACCCACAAGGGGTTCATACAGGACTTCAATATCCACCTTGACTTACTCTTTCATGAGATTGGAGTTGCAGAATATTGGGATGAAGGAGACAGCGGAGGTCATCAGCTGAACCTCCTCTGCGTGAGAAAATAGACCCAAAGAAGGTCACTAACTTGTTTTTTTTTTTTTTGCAGCAAAAACTGGAAATATTTTAAACTTCCACTTTTGCACTTACTGTTTCTTTAAAGTTGTCTGTTTTGAGGCTGCAGAAATTGCTAATTCCTGAGGAGTGGAGATGGCTTGTAGGGTTTAGACTTCAATATCAAATCTTGCCCCTTGGTTCCCCATGCAGCAGGTCATCTGCATAAACACTTGCATTCTTGTGAGAATGAAGAGGATTAAATATATTAGGATACCTCATCCTTTGGTTACTTGGTCAGTTATCATTAGCATCAAACCCACCACCTCTTTGATGATGCACAATGAATTAGAAACTATTTGTAATGATGGCAACTTGGTTTTGAATTCTTATTTTTCCAATTTGGAAGTGGTCAGACGCACATCACAATTATACTATGGATGGTCTGTCTCAGTCTCCCCCAGCTATATCCATGAAAGGAAGACCAGGCTTAGTGCATCAGGGTTTTTAAGAAAAAAAGTAAGATGCTTCTAGCCACATGCCATTATGTATAAACATGGAACCACAAGAATGGTGGTTTGCCTACTGATACATCATTCATGTGACAGAGATAATCAGAAATTAGCTACTGTTTGGGGGAGTGTTGACTGATTTTCTTTCCCCATTATACACTCTTTCTATTATTTCCTCTCCTATGAATCCCATTTACACTAATATGACTTTTAACAAATGCATATTTTTTTACCACTGGTCTATCTCCTAAACTTGAGATCCACAAATGGAATGTTGAAATATAACATGTCTACAAATAAATTTCATAAATCCTAAAGCTTACTACAGTTTGACTTCACTGTCTTAAAGAAAGACACCTCCCTCCTTCCAGAGGACTACTGCCCCAGAAGCCTGATTTACCCTTAATTTTCCCCATTCTCCCACCAACTGTACATTATATCAGTGAGCAAGTCCTGAGGAAGCTAGTAAGAAATCTATTTGCTCTCTGTCACCGTCGACCTAAAGCAAATTCAAAACACTATACTTTTGCTTGATATATTACCACAACTTCTTTCCAATCTGGCATTCCAGTCCTTTCTCCACAGTGCAGTCAAGTGGTATCCCAAAAGTTCGATTTAACTCACATGCCTAATTTCTTTCATAGGCTCCCCTTGTCCATAGAGTAAACGTTAAGTTTTTAGCGTGACATATGACAAGCTTTTTTGTGTGTGTTTGCTTTCTGCCTCTTGTACTCATTTTATTTAAAGGTCTCCCTTTTTCTCTGAGAACAACTTAACATTCTCTCCCTATTCTGTGCCCATTGTCCTTGGCTCACCTTCCCATGCTGCCCCCCCCTACCTGCATCTCCCCACCCACTCATTTGCCTGGTTGATTTGCACTTTGACTTAAATGATCCTCTTTTGGAGACAGTTTTCTTGCTAGGAGTCCTGTTTTGGCTCTCTTATCCCTCCAGTACACTTCCCATGTAGCCATTGTTCACTGGAATGTGATTGGCCATTTTCCTTCTACCACCTCTTAGATAATGCTTTTAATTTCCACATAACCTTGTATCCTAAATATCCCTTAGTAGTTTTAGCAGATGAAGTAAATTGAATTTTCAGTACCTCAGTCTTCCCTTTTGTCAGTTGGAAATACAATAAAACTCTTTTATCTGATTTTCAGTTATTAGTTCACTGAATTGCCTGTCACTCTCTGTTCCCTCTGGATTTATTGACTGATATCTGTGCCTAGGCCTGACTGAAATCTAGAAACTGCAGGTCCCTCCCTAGTATACCTTTTGAAGCTTTGCTGATAGCAATTCGATATTGATCCATATAGTAGTTCCCAGACTTATTTATATCTGTAATTGTACAATCACATTAACTATTATGTAAACCAAATTATAACAAGTACAACCAGAAGAATAACTTCCTTGTTAAGGTAATGAATTAGCTTGAGAAAGACTGTGGTGGTAATAACTAAAATGCAGCCCTGTCAAATTAAACTTGGGCAAGACAATTGTTAAATCTGAGAAATTTAAATCTAGGAGATCTCTTCACACAGATTGCTTTGTAAGCAGCTTTAGCTTTTTGTTTCTCTTTAAAGTGATTGACTTTAAAGTGACTGCAATGAGCAGACGCCATTTTGCAGGTGACTGTGGAGAGAGTGAGTGTACTGTCCATTGTGGGAGAATGAGGTGCAATGTGTGACTGCCCTGGCCCTTCCCTTCTTGCTGTGTTTTGATCCTGCTCTGGGCAGAAAGAGGTATTGGTCCTCACTGGGAACCTTGAATCAGTGTCATAATTCTACAAACTTTTCAAACTCTCCTGAACCATAGGGAAGAACTACTGGGTATTTATTTGAGCAAGTGATGATTGAGTACCATGGGAGAGCTCAGCTTTGTGCAGCTGCCTTTGAAGTTATAGGAAATAGAAATGAAGGTGGAGGGCCAGGAAAGATAATCTATAATGGAGAAGGGAAAGGACTATGATGTTCTGTTTAAGCTCTCCAAATTTATCAAGTTGTCAGTGAATAACAGTGACCTGATGTAGTTTTCTGTGTACACACACACACACACACATATACACACACACACTAGGGAGTAGTTTACACTGTTCATCCTCAGTTCATGTGGTTAAAGCCTCATAAACATGGGTTTAGTGTGAAATAGATTCACTTTGACTGGAGGTCTTTTAGCATTTGAATTAAAATAAGACAAAGTGTTGGGTTTCTCCTCTCCTTCAGATGTTTATAGTGGTAAACTGAGCAGTTGAAACTTGATTTGTCTGTTGGACATCCTCTAAACCACACCAGCAGTTTTTCATCTGCAACTTTGTCCTAGTGAATGGCCAGTCCCAATTCATTTCAGCAGTCTCCTACTGTCCACTTTGTGGTTGCCCAGCCCCCAAGGCTCTTTTCAGAATTCCTGCTTTTTTTTCTCCCTCTGGCAAGTGTGAGACTTTCTTATCTTGAGTGCTGGCAAGGGCAACGGCTCACCGATAAAAAGTAATAGAGGTGCTAAGCTGTCAGTTTTAACATCCAAGGACAAGAATGAAAGCTAAACATTCAGTACTTGCTTTATCGTTACAGTGAATGACACAGTTTGTGTAAGTGTGAACTGTGAAAAGGGAAAAGAGATAAGGCAAAGGAGGAAGAAAAGCACAAAAAAATCCCCAGATAATGATGCCAAAAGCAAATGCTGCTGTTCTCTGTAACCTAACCATATCTTTTCCCATTCATTAAGGCATTTTAAAAGAAAGAGATAACCCCCTTTTCTCAGGAAAAAAGCAATGCTTCACTTAAGAGAGTAGAATCATACTTTGTAAAAGCCCTGCTACGAACATGTCTTAACTCTTTCAGAAGAAATTTAGAAAAATGAAAATAGCCACCCATCTGTTTCTCTCAAGTTGGCCAACTGTGCAATATTACTTGAATTGAAAACAAACAATGTTATCTGAACACTCACTTAACCACAAATTAAACATACACTGTCTTTTATTATCCTTATTTCTCAAGTAAGCCTCCAGGAATAATGTGTGCTCTGAGGAAAACACTATTGAGGACAAAACTGGATACTCAAGAAATCACCTGGGTGTAGCCTGCAACTTCTGGGAACTGTGAGCACTGAGGTGTGGGTGGGACATGGGCGAAGGCTCCAGACAGGCTGATGCCAGATTCTCAGTGGAGCTTATTCTCCCTGCCCTTCACCCAACCCCCCACCTCCAACATCAGTTCTCTCAGTGCTCCAGTTTCTTCTCTCCTATTAAGAGCTTCATCCCACTTTTTCTCTACTTCCAATCCCCTGCACTCCTCTTTTCCTGTATCCAACAGCAATACTAAGCCTCCACCGGGAATCTCAACATAAAGAAGTAGGTCCTGTCAGAAATGAAGAAATGCAAATGCTGGGTCTGTTGTCGAGGACAGAGTTGATCGGTTAGGAAATCCAACAGTGAAAGGTTCTATAACTGAACTCTCTACACTTCATTTTGGAAATGAAAGTGGAGTGATATATTGCTACTTGATAGTTTTTTTTGTGACATTAAGTCTCATATAGTTCTCATTGCTTCACAAATTGCTGTCTTCATTATTCAGGGAGATAAAATGAGTTGCCTATGAAAATATTCTTCTGCTGGGATTATTGACCCATGGACTATTGAAGTTAAGTAAATCCTCAACTCTTAGACCTGACTAAAATGAGGAAAATACGATTTAATTTTAAACAGAAATTAAATTTTCTTTCAATTTTAAAAGAAAAGTATTTTATAGCTCCAATAAGACACTTAACTTATGTGTTATAACAAGAGATAACATCTATTATGTGATTTTTTTAAAAAATAAGAATTTTGTCATGTCATCTCAAAAGTTGCTGCCTAACTCAATTTGTTACTATTTACGTCATGGTCAAAAAGAATCATTAGCCACATTCACTAGAAAAAAAAAAACAACTCAGATATCCACTTATTAGATGAAGAGTGGTTTGACACACTGTTCTAAAATAATTAATTTGCATTTCCAAATCATGAGAGTCCCCAAATCCTCAAATACGTTATTTATAGTTAAATTCTCTTACACTTTTAATATTTACTGATGTTTGACTTAAATAAAGTGTCTTTGTCCTGAGTATTTACAAGAGCAAAAGAATCTCAATATTCCCTGTATCAAAACCCTGCTTCTATTTCACTATATGAGGATTATTGTCAACCTACAGTGTCTACAATGTTATTCTGCATAAATATTTTCTTTTTTAATTTTTTTTTTGAGACTAGGTCTATTTTTGCCTTGTGGAACCACAGGCTCACGTTGCCTGGGGTACCACGAACTCAAGCAGTCTCCAGCCTCAGCTTCCCAGGTAGCTGGGATTACAGGTGCGCACCACCACACCCAGCTATTTTTGGGGGGACTAGGTCTCGCCATGTTGCCCTGGTTGGGACTCTTAACTGCGATCTCCAGTTCCAGCCGCAACACCATAGGCTGTTATTTACAAGCACGCACCATGGTGTCCAGCTTGCATAAATATTTCCAAATGAAAATTTGAAAAATTTTGGTTGTTGGATTCAGTTTCAACATAACATTGTGCTTCTGTCTTAGAAAAATACTATCCTAAAATGCTAAAATCTTCAGTTTTTAGTCTAAAACTTCACACATTTCTATTATTCACCCTGTCCATACATTCATAAATAAGACTGCCATAGAAAAATCTACATAGAGCATGAGGAAGCTACAAAAGGCAACTAGCTTACCCACTGGCCTTGGACATAACCAGGTCTACAGTAACCAACCTCTTTACTTCCAGGGTAGGTCCTTCAGACTCAAATAACTTTTCTCAGTTGGAGCATTTGTCTTGATAGTCTACATTAAAAAAAAATTCTTTCTGATCTCTTGCAGCCATTTGAGCATTTCTGTTTTGTTCTGGGCAAAATAAACGTACTTTCAGAAATATTTCTTTACTTTTCTCTTTGCAAATTAAACAATTGCCTACCTCTTAACACTTTCTCACAAGTACTATTCTTTCTTTCACATCCATATGAAACTCAAGAATGCCTCTTTTTTGTTTGTGTGTCTTGTATAGATGAGCATGGTAAAGTGGAATTACAAGAACCTTGTAACTACACAAATGCTGACCATCAACCTTTGTCATGCTTTTACTGTGTTGACTAGTAGCTGAATAGTCACAATGTATTGAGTCAGGTAGTTCTTACAACAATACTATATCATCCTCATGTTATCAGATAAGGAAACTGAGGTTTGGAGATGCTAAGGAATTTGCCGTCATGCCAGTTGAGATTTAAACTCTGTCAGTTTGACATTCCAGTGCACTCTCTTAACTGCTACCCACACACCTTTCCTCTCAGAGTCTTCCTTAATATTCAAGAGGGGGTTCCAGTCAGTCATAAGAGAGGGTGGAATTATTGAATTACTTGTTCAGCAATTCTTGAGGGTGGCTGATTGCAGCCAATCCCTCTCTTTTATTTCCTTCTTTCTTCATTGATACATGTTTAGGAAAAAAAAGACCTATCTCATACAGATGTCCAAGTTAGTTACTTAAGATTCTGACTTGGACTGACATCTCTGCCTGGGAATCAGAGCAGTGTTTGAAATCAAACCATCAGACAAACTGTATGGGCTAAGATATTACTGTCTTCTTAAAGATCCTTTACCATGTTAAAACATACCCACCACCAGGAGTGTTGCTTCGGTGTTATTGATGTTTTTTGGAGTGGCATTCAATGCAACTGCATAGAGCCGACAGAATAATCTAGGTGGTCAGCAATCAGAAGGGAAAATAGATGCAGAAAAGGAAACACGCTTTACTTTCTTTACAATTTTGTCTAGGGCTGTACCCAATTAGGGGAACCATGAATGGGATGCATGTGATCCAAGAAAACCAGAGAAATGGAAATATTAATACTAGAGATTGTATTTCAATTGTTGAGATATTTTGCATGTGGTAGCTGAATTTTCTTTTGGTTTTGGTATATTAGCTAATGGTGATTTTTATGCTTTTTTAACTCCTGTGCAGTGTTAGGAAACCTTTTAAAAGTGTCCCAAATTGACTAGTTTAAATTCTAGTTTCCTAATTAGTTTTTTAAGAAAGGCTATCCTTCAAATTCATTGCTCAAGAAATATCCCAATAGCTTCTCTTCTTTAGGGGGCTTTGCCCAGCTCCTCTCAATGAAGTTTGAGTGAGTCTCATATTCAAAGACTTAGCTCAAGTTATAAGATATTTTCATTATCTTAATTTATACTTACTAATTGATTCAACCTCATGACAAATAATTTCTATTATGAATAACATAATCATGAGAATGAACTTAGCAAAATTGTGACAAAACCTATATTTTCTAAATAGAAGAGAAAGTGCTATAAACATCAGTGCTTCTAAGTTAAAAATTCTAAAATTATTTTTGAACTTTTATTATCTAATACTAAGAATGCTCATCTATGATTTAATGAATCTGTATACAAAAATAATGCATATGAATTTGGATTTTAAAAAATTATTTCTTAGACATTATTTAAAAGAAAATATATTTGAACAATTTATCCTAGAACATTAAATCATCTGGTGGTAAATTTTTAAAAGCTAAGCTATGTCTTCAAAATGGAAATTTGAACATAGCCTTTATTTCACCTCATGAAAGTTTGCCACAGGAAATTAATAGAAACATGAATAATTAATTATGTTAAATGCCCAGGGGTCTGTCCCAAAAGGATTCTATAACATTAGAAGTTGATGAGCATTTTCCTGAAGTTTGTGATTATTCATTGAAATTGATATGCTTGTAAAGGGAAAAGTAAAAGGTACTAAATATATATATATATATAAATATATATATATATTTTTTTTTTTCTTTATAACTTTGGATTTTTCTTATAGTGTTAATGAGAGTACATGCTAAACAGCTCAAGGTGAGGGTAGGTTTCTCCATCTTGTTAGTAATTACAGTTGACTTCTTATGATCCATGGCAAGAATATTGGAAATAAAATTATGCATAATTTGAACAACTGATTGCAGCCACAAAAGCTCTTTCTAAAAGTTTTGCCTTAGGCAAAAAAAAAAAAAATCAGCTTTTAAAAAAATCACTGAAGTGTAGCATGTTTGCCTCCATTAAAAATAACTAAAATATCCTAAGGCAATTCATACTTGATAACTATAGTTCCTTCTTAAAGATGTGACTACATCTGAAATGAAGAGCAAACTTCTTCTTAAGACTGATATTTAAAAGAAGAAAAGGAGGTTTAGGTCACAATAGCTTTACAATATCTTTCATCTTCATTATCCTTAGTTCTAAAACTTTATATTGGATATGACTCTTCCGTATGATTCCATCTTATGGAAAGTACTGGATTGAACAAAACAGCTTGAAGATGATAAAATATCACCAGCGGTGATCATTGTAATCTAGGTTCACAATTGGGGAAGACTTAAAAAATGTAAAGACTATTTGGTACCTTTCCTGACTTGCTGAATCAGAAATTCTATGGATGGATTTTGGGGAAATCTGTATTTTAACAATAGTTTAAGAATTAGCATGTTACTACTCTGGAATTGTGTGAGAACCATTCTCCTATTATCATGTAATCTTTTCTTACAGTTTCTTCCTCTGTGTGATGGAATCATATAGAGCAAGAAATTCCTTTGCTTCTTACCCTGTTTCAAATATAGGTGGGTCTTAGTGAGTATAGTGAAAGACACTATGATTTAATAGTGAAAGACACTATGATTTAATCTTGGATAGCCATGGTGGTCTGGGGTTAGATTGGAAATTTCTAGAAATGCAGCATACATGCCTATATGGAAAAGGAGACTATGGACAAGGAGACTATGTTGAGTGATGCCAAATAATACTTTACAATGCATACTTTTGAAGAATATGTTGCTTCATAAACAAATTTACACAGCTTCAGCACAAAATACCAGATATCAAACAGGTCATATTATTCACATTTATTATTATTATTATCATCATTATTATCATTATTATTATTATTTTGGAGACTAGGTCTCGCTATGTTGCTCAGGGTACTACAGACTCAAGTTGCCCAGGGTACCGCGGACTCAAGCAATCTCCAGCTCCCACATCCCAGGTAACTGGGATTAGAGGTGCCTGCCACTGCACCCAGATGCGTTTTCGAGACCAGGTCTCAATATGTTGCCCAGGGTAGTCTGTGACCCACAAACTCAAGCGATCCCAAGCGTCTTGCCTCCCAGCGTTTGGACAACAGGCATGCACCACCACGCCTGGCTTACACTTTATAATTTTTAGAGGCATATAAGTTCTTCAACAAAGATTGTGGAAAATACAGAGATCAAGACTTTCGGAGTTTATTTCTGGCACACTTATCACACGTGCCTGTGTCATTCTGCGCTTCAAAATTGTTCTGTGGTTCTCTTACAGTTTGAATAAAATCCTGAATTTGCACTGTGGTTTGGGCCCCTACAATGTGTGCTTGTTTCCCATCCTTCTGTTCTGGTCTTATACCTGCTCATCTCTGGCAACACACTTGTTCTATTTCTGGAACATACCAAGGTAAGTTTCACCTGAGGATGGTTTCAATAGCTGTTCATTTTGTCTTATCCTCTCCTCATTAAGATCTCTGTTCAAGTTTCACTTCCCAGAGAAACTTTTCTTAGCACACTTTCAAAATAGCCTCCTCGTCTTTCTGTTCCCAGCAATCTCTAGTCCTTATCCTACTTATATTTCTTCTCTAGATTGCCACTACTGGGAATTACATTATACACAAATACATATACATACATATATATAGAGGGGGGGAGAAAGCTTATGTCCTACACCATAAAATAGAGTGGGAGTTTTTATTTGTTAGTGAGACTTCACACCTATAACAATGTCTGAATGGTATAGCCATCAACAAAAAACCTTGTTGACGACCTATAGGCACAGTGCTGGCACATGATCAGAGGCTTGTAAACAGGAGCTAGAATGCGTAAATACATGAATATCAGATGGTTTGTGTTCCTAGTTGCAAATATTCCCCTTGAGCAGCATGTGCTCCTTGCAGATGAATGCCCTTACCTAGCCTGTTCTTCTGCCTCTTTGATCATATTTTCCCCATGGAAACAAATTTATTCTCTCCTGTTTGAATGAAGCACATCAAGGAGAAGCTTAGATTTTATGAACTAAAAAATAAAAAAACAAAAACAAAAACAAAACAAATTGGAGCATATTTTGTTCCATAAAATAAATTAAAAAAATTAATTTGACCAGCAGAAGCATCCAGGGTAATATTCAAGTGATCACATTACAAGTTAATATCAGAGAAAAGATAACAGATTTAATGATGGACCTTCTCCACATGTTTGTCTTTTTCTTATTCTATATACCAATGAAAACCTAAACTACCTATAACAACTCATCTGTTAGTTAGTGTTCTTACCATTATAATTTTAGATTCTTCTTTGGATTCCCAAAGCACATTGATTTTGATTTTATTATTTAACTTTCTCACCATTACATTTCTAAGCAGAAAAACTTACTATGTGAAAAAGAAAACTTTAGAACATGTCTAACTGAATAGCTGAGACTCACAGGCAACTGAGTATCTTAGGAAAGGATGTCTTCCTAGCCATACTGTAAAAAGTCTCCTGAAGCATTATCTGCTGTCATAGAGAAGCACGGCTTCTGGTATAGTCTAAAATGTGTAGGAAATGGCATTACAATGAAATAAAATAAAACTATAATATTTACTACAAAATTATCAGATAGCTCCCATCCTGTTCATTCTTCAAGGGACATAATTCTCCATTTTTTATTAACCATCCCATCATTTTTCAATTTGGTTTTACTGTCTTACTTGTGAATCCAAAAAAAAAAAAGTTTTTGTAGGATTCCCTCCTTCAAATTCTATCAAATATCAAATATCTATCTATCAAATATCTATCAAAATCTATCAAATAGATTCATACAAGACTTATATATTCTTCGGTGTCCTGTTCCCTTTTCTCAACATTATGTTTTTGAGATCTATTCAAAATACTGTCTCCAATAATGATCCAACATATTCACATCTTTTCTATTAATATTTCAAAATACATCTATAAATTGTCATTGTTACACACATTTGAGATAATTTTAATATCTTGCAATTAAGAGGACCCTAATACGACATTCCTGCATAAGTCTCTGGTTTCCATGTGAAGCAGTTTCTCTGCTGCACAGACAACGGAGTGGATCATGCAAGGACTTTCCTGGCGGATGATCCAAAAAGTTTATATTGATTTATACTCCCAAGTGATTTCCAGTTCTGTATCAGGGGTCAGTAAATTATAGTCCACGGACCAAAATAAGCCTGCTCTCTGTTTTTGTAAATAAGATTTATTGGAACACAGGAAACATTATTGGGTAATGTATTGCCTGTGATTGTTTTTGTGGTACCCTGGAAGAGAGGAGAGAACTTATGGCCTGCAAAGATGAAAATCTTTACTATCTGGTCCTTTACAGAAAAAGTCTACCTTTATTCTATAGTCTTGCAAACACATGGAAGTTGCTCACTTATAAAAGTGTTGCCAATTTGTAAATATGGAATATTTCATAGTGGCTTCACATAAAAATACAAGTGGAATTGGATGATTTTTGCCATCTTTCCATTTGCTTATGAACTTTTTCTCTTTTCTCTTCTGTGAAATGTTTATTCAGTTCTTGCCAATTTTTCTATGAATTTCTGTTTGGTCTTTTCCTGCCTTTTGAGACCTATGAGTTCTTTAAACATTCTAATTTGCAATCACTTTTGAGTGGAATATCTTGGAAATATTTTTTTCTGGTCCCTGGCTTATCTTTCATTCATTTTGTTTATAGTATCTTTTGTTCAACAGAGGTATCTAATTTATCTTTCATTCATTTTGTTTATAGTATCTTTTGTTCAACAGAGGTATCTAATTTAAGTGTATATTAAATACCCTATGAGAGGCTTCCATACTCTAATATTATAATATGAAGATAGTATGTTACAGTATCTTTCAAGTATTTGTTTTAAGTATTGGATTTCCTATCAAGTTTTTTATCAACCTGGAATTTATTTTGTTACAATTTAAGACTCCAATTTCATTTTCCCACACAGGAATTGACCACTTTTCCCAGCATTATTTCATTGTTCTTTTTTCCTCTTTCTTTTTTATAATACCTTTTCTTTGAAAAGTCAAATTACAAATAGAGACAAATTTGTATCCAGGTTTTTCATTTGGTCTTATTGGATCAAATTGGCCTAATTGTCTTTCTTTATGACAACACACACTAATAAAACATTCTGTTGGGAGATAACCCATCCTATGCTGTCATGCTGCCTTTCCATACATACTTTAAAGCCAGTTATTTTACAATCAGAAAAAATCGAATTGGAAGTGTTTAAAATTTTTAGGTAAAAATTCAATAGACTTTGGTTCTTTATATATTGATACATAGGTATATAAATATAGATTGATATATTATTTAATCATTTATAAAAAGTTATAATCTTCACAAAAGATCTGTATTTTGACAATATTTTTGTTGTTATTGATAGTGGTGTTTACTGTTATTGATTTGGGAAATATTAGAAAATTTTTTTCTCATTTATTTCAATTACATCTCCTGATTGATACAGAAATGTGAATATAGAATTGATTGTGGGACTCTACCCATAACAAAACAGAATAGATAAACATGTTCTATAGTACAACTAGAAAAATTTGAGCCATCCGTACAAACATCCTTGAAAACTATCACTAAAATAAAAGCCAAAAAAAAATCACTCAAAATACAGAAGAAAGTCTTTATATACCCGCCGTTATAAATGTAAGACATTGTTTTAAGTTATAATTCAAGCATAGTTTAAATGTAAGACATTAAATGTAAGACATTAAATGTAAGACATTGTTTTAAGTTATAATTCAAGCATAGTTTAAAGTCATTGAACCTTAACTCTTTAATGATATCATAAATCTCAGCTGTGTGAAATGGTAATTACTTTTGTAATATCTTGACAAGTGATTGGAAGGTACATTAGTAATCAAAGACATGTTCATCTACATGTCAAATTAAATTGGAGCAATAGTTTTGCAGAACGTTCCAGTTGTTTAAATGTTGCATAAATATAGTTTTAAAATCAAGCACTGGCAGCATTTCTTCTGAACTTTGCCAAGTCTGGGGCTATTAAAGGTTGTCCCATCCCAAGAACTTTCCACTTGTAGCTGTCAAAGATCTTTTTTCTTAATTAAGCCAAAATAGCTTGATGTCTGAGTTACTTCCTGATTGCAAATTAAGTGTCTTTGGAAACCATTCTGTCTCCCAGGCCTACAGGCCTATCCATACGTATGTGTAGTGAGTGGGAGAGAGACTTTGATGGCTACAATAATGTAGCATATGCAGATAGAGAACTTTATGTTGTATGTATGCCTGAAACCTATGTAATATTATCAAATGATGGTATTAATTTAAAATAGAGTTATACATACCCTAGTGGGAAAAACAGAAGAAGGGGTGCTACAAAGGAGCTGTGCAGTGGGCAGGCAGTGAAGCCAATGCCATTTATTGCATAAAACTCACAATGGAGGGAAATGGGTCCATTGGGGTGTTTGTCAGTAACATCAGTCTTTATACATTGTCAGGATAGCCTTATTTTCATACTGAGGGATACCTTAGAAAGACATTCAGTATCCTTGCAGAGTTTGCCATCTTAGTCGTGAATAACCAAATCAATTTGTCCTGTTTTCAGCAATCTAGTTATTCTATCAGTTGCCTGAGCTTGGCCAGATACCACCTTTTAGACCTAATATTCAACATCTTCATTTTTCCACATTAAATTTCTTCTCCTTCATTCATTTTTAAATGCCCTCCCCCCCATTATTTTGACCATGTAAAATGTGCTAAGTGGTAAGCACTGGGCTACCATGATATTCAGGGGACATCGTCATAAGTAACTTAGAAATAATTTGTGTGTTCTCAGAGCTCATGAACACATGCACCCAGAACACAGCTGGCAAAAACATTATCCACATTCACCCTTGTATTCCTAACCATCTTGGATAAAAAACCCTCTTCCAATTCCAACCCAGGGGACTTTATTTTGAAGTGACTCACATTAAGTGCCCTTCTGTGAAACAGAGTCAAGCAGGATTCACAGATGTCTTGGGTAAAGGTGGCAATCTGTTTAGGGTCACCTCACATCAGATCTGGGTACAGGTGAGGGACTCCTGATCTAGGAGATGACTTCACTTTCTTTATGTTAAATACAGTTGCTTATTTCAGTTGCTGGGTGCTGCTTTATTTTTTCCAGTTTGGTAAATTTTCTCTCTTCAATGAAAATTCAATCATGAATCATCAGGACCCCACAAGGAGAGCATTGTACTCCATGGATAACACCTGTGGTGAGGGCCACCATGGCAGTTCCCTGAAAAGGGGTCTGCTGGGCACACAGCCATTTCCCCCAGGCCGACTCTGACCCAGGTTACAGAAACGCTAACGATTTGCTTTAATCCAACCAAAATAAGGCAAGCAATCATAAAGCTTTTAAAGAAAAAGAAATCTAGGTCTACCTTTGACCCATGCTATTTTTCTTCAAATATTTAAAGTTCAAAGGCACTGTGTACTTATACTTTTATTTCCAAGCAGAAAATCACCCTTATTGTGTTTGAGAACCCTCCTATTTTAATTTGGAGACTTACTTAATAATAAAGCATGTGCTGGACTTTAGCCCATTATATCATGTGTATAATAATAGCAGAAACTTTTTTTTTACTTAGTATACAAGAAAATTAGGAAATACATAATATACTAATCTTGCTGGTAAATGTCCTTTGTTTGCATCTATTTTAAAGCACTATTATGTTGCTAAAGAGCTGCAAGAGTGAAATTTTAATGTGACTCCTGGGAGAATTATGCCAGCCTTTATGGAACACATTGCTCACAGCTGTGGAGAAATATCCATCACTAAAAGTCACAGAACTTTTTATTCCATGTCAGTGACATCATTGGTGTAATTTAACTATAATTCACATATGGGAAGCAGTTGTCTACAATGTGAAATTATCCTCAAACTCATTCTAAGTGGGGGTGGAGGATTGCTAAGTGGGGGAGTTGCTAAGGTACTAGTTCTACTCCTTAACCAAACTAGTAGGTCATTGCATGTCTTCAGTTTATTCTCTAAATGCTAAATACATCCTCTTGTCTATGTGATATTTGTTATTATGAAATAGTTGTTCAACTGAAGTTTATAATCAAGTTGTTATAGGAAGAATACTCTGGGAGAGATATTCAGAACTAAAAAGAGACATGGAGTGTGTGATGAGGCAGACTCATTAGAGACTATTGGAACACTTAAGCATGTAATTCAAGGGAAAGGAGTTAATTTAAGTTTTGTTTTGTTTTTTATTTTAAGGTACAGCTATAAAGACCCTGTGTATAGGTGATGAGAAGTATGGATATGTGTAGTGAACTCCTTTTGTTGATATTAATGATTGTGCAATTAATAACTTGGAACTATTTCATATTTTCTGAGCACCTATTGAAAATATTTAAGAAAATAAGGACAATGCTTATTTTATTTTCTTTCTCAGTGGTCAAATGGGGGTAATTCTGCCATCAGAAGAGCTGGAATGAAATGTTTACCAGAGCAAACAAAAAATAGAAAGTTACTATACAAATTCCCCAAGAAAACTTAACACTTACTGTACTTTAAAGACACAAAATAATAGGTTATATTGATATTTTTAAATTAATAATGACACCATGTTCTAATCACTTAGAACATAAGAAGGTAAGGAGAAATGTGGTCAACTTAGCACGTAGTTAAGAGCACGGGCTCAAATCCTGAGTGATCTTTGGTAATATTTTTAGTGTTTCACGGTCCAATTTCCAATCTATGAAATGGTGGCAATAATATCTCTTAAAGATAACTATGGACTTTGAAGTAGTGTTTTTAATGTGCTCACTGTATTGCAAAGAGCACAACAAAAACTTGTTAAATGATCAATAACAATATGATATAAAATATAATTAGGAATAAGTTGCCACAATTGGTAAATTTTTCTTCTAAGATTATCTTGATAGATTTATAATAGTGTTTTTTGTCAGTGGAAATACACTTCACTGATACTTTTTTCTCTGACATCTTAAAGACAGTGGATATTAAAGTTGGCACATACATGTTTCTCTTATTGACTTTGAAAGGAAAAAGTCACTGAGAAAGACTCACTATAATTTCATAGAACATATATCACACTTTTGTGACTTGGGGCATACCTGAAGAGAAAAAAATTGAACACCCACACTTTACCTTAGTCAATGAATCATGTACAAGAGATCAGTGTAAAAGTTGGTCTCCTGTGCATTGAAATTTCGAGTTCTGCAGTTTTCTATCCTTTGGGAACCTATTATAATAAATCAGAATGGATGTAAGAAACAAAATGATACTTCTTACAAAAGAAAGAGAATTTTCATTGTTTGGAGTGATTAATTTAAATCAACTTTCTATACAACTCAAATTAAGCTGGTAATATCTGAATTTTCTGGTTTGCTTTTTATTGAATATATTCAATCTTTACTGGCTCAAAAAACTTTCCCCCAATTGGTAGTAAGGACAATAAAGTCATGTCTTAAGTATATGAGTGGTGAGTACTTTGGAATTTTAAAAATAAGCATTGCCTTGGGAGAAAGATATATACCTTTTAAGGTGAAGTTTGAAATATTGCTTTTAAATTATTTATTATTTTTATGGTGATACTATTTCCATCTTACTTGACTTTTGAATTAGATTGTTTAATGCTTGGGGCCATATACAGCTACCATAGGAAACTACCCTCAGAACTATTTTAAAAGAAAACAGAGAGCTTGCTTCTTTAAAAAATTTGAAGTCTCTTTAGCAATTTTCCTAAACTGATCAAGCAGGTCATTTGGTATCATATTTGTAATATTTTAATAATAAGCTATTACTCTCCAAACTAAACCACACACACACACACACACACACACTACTTTATCTTCAGATGATTTTGCTTTATTTTACAAAAGTGGAGAAGCTAGTGTTACTGAAAGATGTAGCTAATGATTGCAAATTTTTGTGGGGAGCAAGATAAAGATGCAGAGTGAATATTTTTTTAATATTATAATTAATTTTATTTACTTGCTTTTTCATTGAAATAGCATTGCATTATAACATTACTCTTGCTCTTCTTATATAGGTTTTCATATGTTAACCTAGGTAAATAATGATAAAAGGGAAAGACCAGATAAATTCCATGAACTATTGAAGATATTCTTGCCAGGAACAGTTAGCAACAGTATTTTACAACATTCTTCAGGACCAGGAGAAAGTAAATGATGAACAAAGCTTATGTAAGATTAAAAGCATGGCTACATTCAATCACAGAAAAAAATAAATAAAAAATGCAGTTTGGTGAAATCTAGTTTAAGTAAGGTCTCATAACTTAGTAAACAAGACAAATGATCTCATGCATGCTTTACTGTTTTCAGAAGGTATGGAGACAGAAATCAACCTCCATGTCAGTTTGGGGACATATGTGTCATCATAAAACTGAACTGACTTCCAATACTGTTCACTCAGACTGTTTACTCTCTCTCAGTGATGAAGGATAGGTGGATGGACTAACAAGAATACTCAAGGGTGTATTTTTAAGGAAAGTGAAAATAAGAGGTAGACTCAGGTGTCCTAACTACATAGCTATACCATAAACAGAAGCGTGCCAACTTTACTGCAGAAAATTGAGATGTGATTATATTGACCATTAATGTTTAACCCTTGCTATATCCTGGATGTTTGACTAAAATCTTCATGTATTTTTTGATGTCTCTTAATCCTCCTGAAAACCCTGTATGCTAATTATTATTGTATTCACTGTTTTATAGATATAGGTCTTTTTTTTTTTTTTTGAGCCTAGGTCTCACTATTTTTGCCTGTGGAACCATAAGCTCACACTGACCAGGGCCACAGACTCAAGCAATCCCAACCTCAGCTTCCCAGGTAGCTGGGATTACAGGCGCGTGCCACCACGGACAGCTATTTATTTATTTTTTTTTTTGGAACTAGGTCTCACTACGTGACCCCGGTGGAACTCGAACTGCGATCCTTGGCCCCGGCTACGACTTCCTAGGCTGCTGCTTCCAGGCATGTGCCACCATGCCCTGCCTAGGTCTTTTATTTTAGAAAAAAAAATTTTTTTAGACTCAGTCTCGTTTTGTTGCCCAGTGTAATCCAGCCTTAGCCTCCCAGGTAGCTGGGGTTACAGGCACCCACCATCTTGCTTGGCTGCTTTTTCGAAAAACAGGTCTCACTATGTTGCCTGGGGTAATCTGGAACTCGGGAACTAAGCGATCCCTGTCCTCTTGCTTTGCAGCGCTTGGATTATAGACGTGAGCCTCTGAGTTCAGTTTAGAGATCATATTTAAAGCCCTACTTGTGTTTTGGGGCTAAGGAGAGACTAAACGACTCGTAACGTTAGAGATTCTACCGTGAAATTGGGATTAGGTGTTCTTTCATGTTACCACACATTCTCAATCAGTTTGATTTCGGGACCTAGTAACACTACCTATGTTCTTTGGGTCACGGTGGTAACTATGCAAGACCTGATAAGAAAATTGCCTGTTACCACTTAGGGAAGTTGAAAAATATTTTCCTTAAAAGTTCTATCAGTTTGTTAGACACTACCTTGTGAATATCTGTCAAGTTTCCAACTGCTTCTGAAGGTTCAGCAAGAATATTAAAATAAAGATGTTCTATAAGAATTCATTTAGGGAAGCTGTAATAAATGAGGATATGTGCACTTGCTGAATTATTGTAGCCATTCAAATCGATAAAATGAGGTACATGCACTCATGAGGAAAAGTGATAAAAATAGTGGCTAATGCAAAATATAAGTTGCATATACACTATAATTATGGCTATATTTTAAAAGGTATTCTTAAAAAAAACTCAGAAATACACTGAATGATAACAGATGGCTATGTCAAGTTGGTTGGACCTTTATCTTTCTCTAATTACGAATTTTAAAATATGTACTTAAATTACTTTCATAAAAGAAAAGAGAATAAATAGAAAGCTAAAACAAAATATCAAGGATATATTTGGGGAAACAGTTCAGATATCCAATGAGTTCTTGACCTGTGGATATTATTGATCATAAAGAAAGAGGAGGTGAAGTTGACTTCTAGTTTTTCTGAAGAGTCAAAGCATTCTCCAAAATTAGAGAAGGAGCAGATTTGGAGGTCAATTGACCTCAATTCAGGTACTATTGAGTATTTCAAATCCTCAAGCACTATATTCAGGAGAAAGAAGAATGTTTTTGTAGAGGAAAATTTGTTAAGATCTTGTTGTCATATCTTTTATATGCTGAATATCTTCCTGAAAACTAGTAATTTAATACTGATGTTTGGAACAAAATTAGTGTAACTACCTACTGAAACTTAGTGATTGCAACTCTGAGAGTATATGAAATCATCCAGGGAAGGATCCCAAAGAACCAAGGCCCGAATCTTGAGGGACTCAGGTGAAAAGAATGGATTGGGTGAATTTAGAGCATGGAGCCTGTTTCAGAAGCTTGCTTCTACCTTTCTTCTGTGAGTTGCTGAGAACACTAGAATGGAGTTAGACTCTTAGGCAGTGGAGACTATCTTACTTTTACTTTTGAAATGCTTATTATCTTACCAGGCTTGCAGTGAGAATATTCCCCAGAGTTTTTATCTTATTCAGATTATCCTTTATTGTCCTACATATTTAGGAAAAATTCATCTAGCGATTTTTTTTTAAATTCATGAGGTAGCAATAGAGAAGCTAATTTCATTTATGTATCCTTTAAGCATTACACATATTGCTCCAAACTTTCATTTCATAATGAAAAACTCCTACTAAGAGTGGGCAGATGAAGTAACTGAGAGAGTTATTCAATAGCATAACCAGAGTTGGGGAAGAGGAGGCTCTACTTGGATTTCTAGCATTTTACCTGGTGGTGTGCAGCTAGGCCTGCACATCAGACATGTGGATGCTATTTTTTTTTTTAAGCATATCTATACTTCATTGTACTTGCCCTCAAACAGTAGGCTCTTCCTCTCATTACGCTAGATGATCTAATCTGGTCTGCTGAAAGTTTCACTACCTACATATGTGACAGGATCTGGCTGCCAATTAAATAAAATATTGTTTCCGCTTGTCTCAACTAGGTTCTTATAATCCAGTTATAATTGGCTTATTTTGTAATTACCCCTTTGTCAAAAGAATTGGTTTGAAGGACTTCCTCAGTTTTAACATTTTCATGGTACAATGTACCATGTCCTGAATAATATTTAAGTAATAAAACATAAAAATAGAAGCAAACCTATATTCATTGTCCCAGAATTTGTTTTTTTCTGTTTTATAGGTTTAAATATAAAACATATGAAAAGATTCTTTTGAAACTGAGCCTTTCAGGTTTTCTTAGAAGAGGAGGTTCTGCCTTTGTTGATTGAATTAAACATGATGTGGGATTCCTAGGGTGGAAATCTGAGCTCTCCAGAGAGCGTTAGGTGGTTGGATAGAGGGGACAAATAAACCAGAGACGTGGAAAACTTATAGGTCTCATCAAATCTTATTTACACTCTTAAAACAAATTAAAGCGTGTCAGTATTGCTCTCTAAATCCCATGATAGTATTTTTATTCTTTTCTGGTAATAATCCTTATTTTGTGCTGATGCCATTTTTGTTTCAGAATTGGAAGTTGTTTTTGACTGCATGGATCTTTGTCTTTTATTTGAATGATTTTTTTGGTGACAGAGATGGAGCACAGCTAAAGAAAACAAACCAATACTCATTGCTGATTATATTTAAGGGTATTCCTTCAAAGACAAGACATAAGTAAAATATATCAATTAGGAGTGGGTTGGTCTAACTTTAACTATTATGTGGGCAGGAGCAGGCTTAAATTATAGTTCAACATTTGGGGAAGCCCTTCTTATTCTAAGAAGCTGAAGTCAGTCAGTAGGAAATAACACGGGTGTGTTACAAGGTCACGTGTGACATGTGTTCCTTATTTGTGCCTGGCATCACTGTAGCACCTATGCTTTGGTGTTTCAAGGTTTGAAAATGGTCATAGCAATATTTGTTTCCCATATTTATATCAGATGTTTTATTTTTCTTTGATTTTTGAAATGTTTACATGCATTTTGTCCTAAAATTATGAAAAACAGAAAAATATAATCAGAAACCAGTATGGCAATACTAAAGCTACAACTATGCAGTAGTAACTACTGTAAAGATTTGGGTCTTTTTCCTCTGGGATTAAAAAAGATATTAGCAATAACATCATAATTATGTGGTGTTACAGGTTAACAAACTATGTAACACAAACTAGACACTACTCTACATGTTTTACATAGATTCCCTGATTTGGCCCTCACAAAAACACTATGCTTTATACATAATACAGGGTTCTTATCAACGAAGTGGTTATATAGCTCACCCAGGAGCACATAGTCAAATGGTGGAGTGCTTGAAGACAGATACTCGATACTCGAGTAGTCTCTCTCTAGCATCTATGAATATTTAACTATTACTCTTTGCAGCCTCAGCCTCATATACATGCCCCTTTTCCTTAATTTAAATCAAATCTATTTTAGAAACAATATAGCATTCTTCTTTTTCCTACAAACTTATTAGCATAAGAATTCCTCTTGTTCATGATTCTTCATAGACGTAATTCACCTAATGCATCTTTAGTTAGATGGCTGTATATTATTTTATGATTGTGTTCCCTTTAAGTAAATCATTTACATTATTTCTATAAATAATGTAATTTTCTATAAATAATGTAAATGATTTTGATATTACAAGTAATGCTATCATGAGGTCATTTTAACGTAAATCTTAACATTTCTGGTCATTTTCTTGGGCTAGGTTTCTAAGAGTAGAATTATTGTTTGCTATGAAGACATTTTAGTGTCACACTTTTCTAAACTATAGAGATTACAAGTCAATTTTTTAAAACACCTTTACAAACAAAGTTCAAATCTTCTTGAGAAGTTAATTATTTGAGCTCCTAAATTTTAGAAGCTTTTATGATGTGATGAGAGAAGGCAGGAGGCTAAGCAATGGGGAAACCATTCTCTAACTCAAACCTGACCTTTGTGCATTAATAAGCATTAATAAGCCACCACCTTATCTTTGTACGAAACCCCTGGAACTAATCCACATATGGATTACCCATTGATTTTTAAATAATAAGCTGCAACTTTTTTGGGAAACATGACATGAAGAGAAACTAGGTCACAGATTACAAGGCATGTTCAGATGTTTAAAAGGCATAATATGAAATGTTTTTATCACAATTTTTATAGACAATTCTCTTATCAAAAGTAATAAAATAGAACACTGTTCTAAAATAATATTTAGCGTGATTTGGGAATTTTAAGATACATTATGTAATAAAGCCTGATGAATACTTTGAAAAGGTCTTTGTTCTCAAAACATAAGCCAGAATCAGTGATATGAGTAACTGGGACAGTGTGACCCCTGTAGCTGAAATCCTTTGATACCCACCTGCTATTTGCTATTTCTTTGTTTCTTGCTTCACTTTTACTTTCTGTCCTAGTCTTATCAAACCCATCCCCAATCCCAATCTTATTTACTCCCCATACAGCTCTCTTCTTGACCATAGTAGATACTCTTATAATTTTTATCTGGGTATTTATTCTTCCCTGGAGTACAAACATACAAAAATTTGACTTTATCAATGTTTTTATATACAATTATGCATTTATATATATTTGCACATATGTATATAGACATACATGTGCATACACAAGTGCATAGATTTGGGGGTATTTTAAACATACACTGCTTTCACTATCCAACAGGTCTGACTCCCATTTCTCCTTGTGAAAATAGAAATCATTTTAATCATTCAATTTCTTAATTCCTTATCTTCATTTAATGTTTTCTTGTTGTCTTGCCTCCTAGATAAGTTTTCCTAACTGGGCTCAAATTTGTCATGATTATTTTCTGAAAAATGACAGCTAAGTAATTGAATGGATAAGTTCAAACTAAATGAAAGGGCATGTTCTTGGCTCTAGTAAACTGAAAAATAAAAGCAAGAAGACTAAATATGGAGTGATTACAATGAGAATACATAAATATGTAATAGCATTTAGGACTGGCTAGGAGATTAAGTTCCTGCAGTTATACCTTTTCTTAAATAACACTCAAATGCCTTTTTCAATGCTCCCTCAGGGAAGGCAGAACTATGTATAATGTTACCTATTATAAAGGATCTATTGGTTCTTTATTCTGAGCCTTAGGTTTAAATTCTTGACTTTCAAGGAACACTGTATAAAGAAATCCCCCTTGGTGAGTCTCTAAACACTAAAGAACAGTGGTCTCCAAATATGGCTGCACATTTGAATCCCTCAGGGAGATTATAAAAATGCAATAGATCCTGGGAATTTATATTTTTCAAAAGTTCTCCAATTGATTTTGATGCTCAGTCAAATTTGAGGACTACTGTTCAGTGACTGTTTGCATATTAGTTAAGGCAGTTGACATGCCCTCAGTGGGTATTCAGTAGGTGACTAACAGTTGTGTAACACTCTTAGCCTTGTATAGCCAAAGAAATTTATTGAACTGTGTGAGTGACAGAAACTGAGTTCCAACAAGTCACTGAAGACTTGTTCTTATGTGTCCTCTCAACAAAGTGCTGATAAGAAAAGGCAAGGAATGGATTGGAGTTAAAAATTCATTCTTTAATCTCACATCTTAGTCAATCAATTTCTTAACCATTTCTTAAATTGACATATATTTGTAAACCATTTTCTATTTAGTTTTATTTTAAAATGATTTTACGCTTAGAAAAGATTTCAAAACTAGATCAGAGACATCATATACACCTTTCACCTAGCTTCCTCTACCAATAACATCTTCTGAATATAGGCTAATGGAAAAATCTCACATAGCCCAGGTATATTTATCAAAACTAAGAAATTAACATCTGGGTTTCCCCAGTTTTCCACTAATGTATTATTATACCCCCCCTCTTCATTTCAGACACCACTTGGTATTGAGTTCACTATTTCTTCTCTAATATGTGACAATTTCTTCGTCTTTCTGTCTTTCATGACTTTGAACCTTTTAAAAACCAGTGATCAGATATTTTGTGGCATGGCCTTCATTCATGTGTCAATTTCTTATAGTTATACTGATGTCATGATTTTGGGGGACATATAACACTTTTTCTGGCATTGCAATAAGGTCTTTGTAAGGTTTTTGACAAGGTATTAATACATTTGTTCCTGCTCCACAGACGTATTTTAAGCAACAGTTAGATAACTATTGCAGTGCTAAAGGGATACCTGCATTAGGCAGGAGCTTTAATATTTCTTGCAATTATAAAAGCCCAAAACACTTACTTACATGTGTCTAATGTTTGCACATTAAAAGTCACACAAGTAAGATGAATACAATATTTGGGTAGGGCTCAAAGACTAACATGAATCAACAATTCAAAGAACGACCTCATAGAATTGGGGTCCTCCTACAGTGTTATTCAGAGTAGGGGTTGATTTCAGATTGAGATATTGCCATTATTTGGGGTTTTTTTCCCGGTGTAGAATCTTTATTATTGTACCTGAAGAAGCATCGGTAGGTGAATGCCTGCTGTGGGTAACTGAAGCCACTGGTTGCTCCTGTAGTTTTCCTCTGTGTTACTAAAAATTAAAAATTAAGCACTCTAATGTGAAAGGAAATAGTCACCTGACTTCATGACTCTGTGCCTTGGGTATATTAAATAACCTTTTTGAACTTGTTTTCCTTGTATCATAATTCTTATTGAAATATATTGACTTGTGTTCAATTCAGATCATATCTCCTGAAGAATAAAGCCTGCCTTTGTAAAATGGGATGTAACATGACTCATCTAGAAAAATTGATTCTGTATTTCAAGATACGCATTATAAAGATGCTTCATTATAATATTTAGAATAAGTCCTCACTTAACAATCCCAAAACACTTCTAATATTAAAGAATGATCTGTATTCATTAATTTTCCAACCACTTTTTCCATTCGGGTTACTGGGTAACAAGAACCTACTGGGAAGCTCAGGGCCTAAGACATGAGCCATCCCTGGACAGGATGTCATTCCACTGCAGGGCACACTCATGCCCACATTCACACCCAGTAGTGTAATATAGACACACTAATGAACCTCACATGCACCTCCTTGGGAAGTGGGAGGAAACCCAGAGAAACATTGCACAGACATGGGGAGAATGGACCAAGTCCAACAGAAAGTAGCCTTGACAAGAAGCTATTTTATTCCTCAACCACTTTGTGATAAAATAACGTTGAAAGAAATAATGTCATCTAGGCACTGCTGCAATTTGAAAAATGAAGGTTGCGAGCAAACTAGTGTGTTTGAAAGTATAACTATTATAGTGCAAAAGCTAGACTGGAATGTAGACTACAGACCTTGGAGATGATGGTGACATAGGAAATGTCTGCAGACATCAGAACATCTGGTTTAGTACAATGGTATAGAACTTACTGGAAGGAAGACCCTCAACAGATTACTTAATCTTACCATTTGGCTTTTTCACTTGATGTAACGGAAAATCAGACATGATTTCTAAGACTACAGTTTTTCAATTTTGTAACTGATTATTTTAGGTAAGCTGTTGTTCATATCTATAAAGCCATTGATTTAATACTGCTTCTATACTGTATATAAAAACATATGCTAATATTCTTTTGAAAATTAGGGTAAGTTTTAGCTATACATTTTTTTTAGCTTGAGAAAGCAACTCATAAACATCTCACTGTACTTAATTGTTTAAAAATCGATCCATTTTTATTTCATTTTTTAGATTAAAAAAAAAAACCTGCTTCGATCCTAAGGGAGACAATATTTTAGTTGTGGGATCTGAAGATTTGAAAT
Source organism: Uropsilus gracilis (assembly GCA_004024945.1). Taxonomy (NCBI): domain Eukaryota; kingdom Metazoa; phylum Chordata; class Mammalia; order Eulipotyphla; family Talpidae; genus Uropsilus; species Uropsilus gracilis. The sequence continues at coordinate 5,675 of PVHY01002912.1, read as the reverse complement.
AGAAAATAACTTCATAGATTAATACATATACAATTTAATGAATAAATTGTCTATCTGCCCAAGATAGTCCAAGTTATTTTATTGGCATTTAAATTGTAAAATGTTTGGAAAACAGTTTCATTGTGATAAGTATAATTGACACATTTCCTTTAGCATAGTTGCAGACCTGTTCATAAACATTAAAAGAAAAATATAGTGACATAATGTCTGGGAAAGAATTCTCTCATAGAAATAGACTCAAGTTCATGGCTTGTGGTTTTGTAAGCACAGAATTCCTTCTGGGAGGCCACTTGACAGATTTTCCCTGATTATAAAAGAGGTGTCATTACTTCTGCACAAAGGTGGTGTCACTTCAGTGTGCTCAGGTTCATCCTGGCATCCTTGCTGACCTAAGGGGCAATGGTGGTGGCAGGGTTTGGGGGTGGGGTGGGCTGCAGCTTTTCAATCAAATTACAAAGTATTACAAATGTCTTTGTTCTTTTCTTTACAAATGTCTGTTCTTTTCTTCTTAACTCTTGAAGGAATAGGAGTAGATAGATATCTTATAAATGAGCAATCAAACTCATTGATGATTTTTTACAATGGTCTTAATGATTTATTATAAACAAGACTGCTATAAACACATGGGATGCTTTATGATTACTTTCAAAATTAGAATAGTTGGAATAGACATCAAAATAGTAAAATAAAAACTTGTCAATGTCTCTAAATCAAATCTTGAGTATAGTAAATGCTTCCTAGATGAGTCTCTGAAGAAAAGATTTGATTTTTGTGGTGTTTGCCCATTTGCCCATGTCTGTGTGTAAATCCACTCACCATGACCCATTTCATGTTTACTTCTTGTGAAACTAGGAGAGATGTGCACAGGCAGCTCTCAGGAGCTGTTTCAAGAAAGCTTTACCGCCGACTTTGTCTAAAAGAGGAGAGGAACACCAGGTAGCAAGTTTGGGGACACAGACTCATGAACAGACAGGAAAGTGTCTGTTCTATAGCTTCAGTCAGTTAAGCCCCCAAATTGACAAACCACTCCTTCCACTCAAAACTTAAGAATAACTTTCTGTACAAAAGTAGATTAAGATAGGGAAACTATTCCTTTTTGATAAGGCTTTTTGCCACTGTTTGGAAAGGATCTTTAAGAACTGCATAATTTTTATCCACAATTATGTATGTAAGGAATCTCCGTGCATGGAATTAGAGTGTTCTTGAACTGTTTGGCAATTCCAAGTGGGAGAAACCACAAGTGAATGGTGAAGTCTTCTGAATGAAAACAGTTCTGCAGATCTGAGCCAATTCAACTTCTTAAGAAACTTTGAAGAAAAGAAATCTGAGCACCAGGACTCTGCTCCCCTGGGCCATGCAGGGCAACCTGGGTGCATTTTGGGGTAATGTTTTAGCATAATCAAATCCCCTTTCTTACTCCTAATTGAGCCTCATTTCTGTGTAGCAAATAAAGAGCAGCTTAAACTATTATTCTGGTATTGACAGCAAAGACTGATGACAAATGTGATAAATGGTGACTTAATGGTCTGATTTTTGAGCATATTCATTTAAGTGTTTTTTGGTGTTTATTGTAATCAAAACACATAAGTGTTCTACCTCTTTTGAATGCTGATATTCCTTAAATTCTGCTTAAAATAACTCTTTTCCAGGATAGGGAGTTTTCCTTTCATTTATGGGAGGGAACAATTGTTTTTAAATGTTAGCTTCACAAATCTTTTAAACACTTTCTCATTTTTTACTATTTTTCTTTCCTCACTTCTTTTCTATCCTTCCTCTGGCCTCACCAGAGCATCTCCCCTGACAACTCTTTCCATACAAAATGAGAAGAATAAACCCAGAAAATGAATTACAATTGAAATATAAATACAGGAAATTCCTGGGTAGGATTCCATATGGCAGAGTCCACTTGGCCATCAGTATCTTGCATTTCATGTTCTTTCTGATGTACTGGCTGCCTTAGTATAAGGTAACCAGATGTCCTGAATTAAGCAAGACAGTGTCTTAGGTGATTTCAGTTTTTTTTTTTCCTCCTGACTATATTTCAGCTCAAGAATTCCTGCCACGGCCACTTGATGAATGACTAATTTGGATTATAGAAATATTAAAAGTCTCCCTGACCAAAACAATCTGCTGGAGTCCTTGAAAGTAGGCATTTGATCTGACATAAGATATCATGGAACTCAAGAAGTGAATGCAGAGAACCAAGTGGCTCAGTAGTCAGAATTCTTCAACTAATGGGCAGGCCACCACTTAACTGCCCTCTAGCAGAGAACATAGTTCACAGGGAACCAAGTGCTAGGAGGTTTTTTGCTGAGAGAGAAGTAAAGAAGTGTTTTCTCAAGCAGCATTCAGACACACAGGAACCAGAAGTTGAGAAAAGGGAGAGAAGCTACCGGAGGAAGTTAGAGGCTACCTGTCACCCTTGATACTTTGGCTGTTCTGTGGTTCCCAGTAACCTCTTTTTCCCCCCATCCCATCATCTTCCTTTTCTTCAGGCTCCCCTGCCTTTGAAATTCACAAGCTTTAACCGCTTAGGGTGATATGTATTTGCTAATCTTTAGGGCATTTATCAAATTTTTGCAACTGGTGGAAAGATCATCTGACTCAGTTAATTTTCTCTTCTGATGATGCTCATTTACTGGTGATAGAATTAATTCATATTGGGACCCATGTAATGGAAACTCTCCTAGTGACCAGGCTATAATACAAATTTAAGTGTGATTAATGAAATCACAAAAGCCTCACTGTCAAGGGAAACTAATGTCTACTAGTCACTGTCTACCAGTTTTGTTTAGCTCACTTACCCTTGAGAACCTTACCCAGAAATCTCTAAGCTTCTGGCCAACCATGGTCTGATTCCTTCTGCTTATTCTGATGATCTGTGAAAATCATCCTCAGCCAAACCCTTCAGGAACTAAACTCAGTGCTGGCAAGATTTTGTTTTTCTCTGACCCTTGGATCATTTGCTCTTGAGTCAAGAACATATGCACAACACTAAATTTCACCTTTGCCATTTGACACTGATTTTGCACATCCCACCTAAGATTTCTTTACCCAGAACCTGATGGGTAAAGAAATGAACCTGACACCCACATCGATGCCAGAAGTCTCATTATGTTTTGAAATTACATTTAAGTAAATGATTATTTTATGCTGGTGATAGAATTCTGTATTTAAACTTGTGCCATCAAAAAGTTGAGTAATACAAAAGAGTTCAATCCTGTGGAACATACAAATCTTCTGCGAGCTGAACAAACCTTACATTTCTAGTCTAACTTCCTAGTAGCAACTACCACCCTCAAATCTAAGGTCATCATATCACAGTTTAATCATCAAACATACTGTATAGTTTCCTATTTTTCAGTCTCTTCGTAAACTTGTTTTTGCTAGTATATGATTTCCTCAAAACATATTTCAAAGTCCTTGAGATATATGTTCCTTTTCATAAAGAGGAAGATAAAATGTTTTTAATTTTAGAACTAGATAAAAAGTATGTTAAATATTTTTTAGTAAAGAAAATAGTCAAGAGGAGGTAGAAAATTTTTGAAAATCAATAGCATTGAGACAGTGATGAGACAGTCTAGTAGGCATTCATAGAATTGTCAAGTATTAATAATGGAAAATAAATTAAATAAAATAAATTGCTTAAACTACATTTTATAAAGGCTTGAAATGTAGTTGTAGAGAACATAATGAGTATGGATATTAATGTTACAATATTAAAAATTACAAACTCTTCCAAAGTTAATCTCTTAATTGAACACTATTGATATAATTTCAAAATTATATTCTTTGCAAATTGACAAATTAAGTCTGATATGGAAGAGAAAGAGAAAATGGAAGAGAAAATGTCCAAGAATTGGCACTTTTATTTTATTATTTTTCTTTTGAATTAGCATTTTTTTAACAGAAGAAAATGAAAGAAACACTTACCTTACTCTGTACTGTCAGGATACAGGGAGAGTCCTCCCACTCTTGTGAGTTCTCTGAGATTGAACAAATGTACAAATCAACAACAGACAGATTCCTAAGAGAAGAGAACACAATTTAATAGCACATGTATGTGTAGATTTACAAGGCTATGCATTCTAAAGTAAAATGGAGTGAGCCAGGAATTGCTCTCCTGTGCTAAGGCACCTGGGCCTGAGAAAAGTTTTACACATGAGGATGGGAGTTTCTCTGAGTAGACGTATTCACTGATAAACCTACAGCTAAATGGAGCCCCCAAATAGAATTCTTTTTGGTTATAAGAGGAATCAGGGATCCCTCCTTCTGTTAGGGAAGGGCAAAAGGTTGAAGGGATCCTGGGCTTTGTCTCCAGGATTTTCAGTGATCGCTAGTGAAAATAACCTGCATTTCTTAAGTGATGGTGACAAGTTCTCCCCGGGCCCCCAAACCCCCCACTGATTTTAGTTACACATGCTAAGAGATACCTACTGGACTAAGTGACCTACTCTGAACATTCTGGAATGTTTATTGAACCCCTTTTGGGTAGACCAACCCCACTACACAAAAACATAAAAAAAAAACTATTAGTAATTTTAACTGTCTAGGGTGACTAGAGTAGTGAATTAATAGGGTACACTAGACTCTTTAAAATGGATCATGTATAAATCATTGATATAATGAGTGTGGCATTTCAAATGAATGGGAAAAATTATGGATAACTATATTTTGAAAAAAGTTCAATCTCTCATAATTTAATAAAAGAAATCAAGGGTAGTCAAAACTTGCTAGGAAAAAATAACAGAGCAATATCTTTAATTCTTTGAGGTAGGAAAAGCTTTCATAAGCAAACTGAAAATAACTTTAAAAAAATACAATATGCAAAATTAAAAATATCAGCGAAAGATTAGAAAATGACACATAGCATATATAACCAAAGATTTCTATCTATTGTTTACATTTTAAAAACTTCCAAGCCAAAGACAAATCAGTAGAAAAAGACAAATCAGTAGAAAAATGCACTGTCATATAAACAATATATAGAAAAACTTAGGTAGATAATAAATATTTTAAAAATGCTTTCCTTCATGAATAATCAAGAAAGCACAAAACAAAAATTAGATGCTATGTTTTGACCCTATGTGGGCAAGCTTTAAGTATTTGCTCATAGCTTATTTTGACAAAGATGTGGGAAAATATACACTAACACACAGCCCAGAGAGCAATGTAGTCTCATCTGTTAGCATTTAAAATGTGTATAATCTTTGAGCCACCAGTTTGCTTCACAGTAGACATCAGAGAAATTTGCCTGAAAAAACATTTGCAGAGATAGTCACTGAACCATTATCTGAAAGATTGAGAAACTCTTTAGTTTCATCACTGGGAGTTTAAACAAAGAACGTTCTGAGTGCTGTAGACATGTAAATACATCTATGGTTTATTGAGTGAGAAAAGTACATTTAAGTAAAAACAAATAAAATGTTATAATTTTCACTCCAAGTGCATATATATTCTCTGTAATTTGACATCTCTGTGCTAATATAGTGAAAGAAGTGGGAAAGATCTACACAAATCTAGTAACTATGGTTGGCTTAAGACTGTGCCTTGGAGTAAGAAGGTGTATGGTCAAGGGGGATATCAGCTTCATAAAAATAAATTCTATCTCCTTCCTTTCCTGCCTCTCTCTCTTTCATTCTCATTTTCCTTCCTTCCTCCCTTCCTCCATTCTT